>JASVEL010001815.1:0-62131 GCA_032618575.1 Nicotiana noctiflora
GGCGACATCTGTGGGATATACGAGGTAGCTGCAGAGTCCGCAGGACCCGATATTCCTTCCTATTGTCTTTTGATTTTGTATTGACATTTCTTTCCGCACTTGGTATCTTGTAAACCTTTATACACTCATGTTCGGTAGAGGCTCATGACTCTTGACCCTTGGTCTATGGGAGTTGATGTATTATGGGACTTGGTTTCCCATTTTCGTTATTGGTATCGCTTGTTATTTCGTAAATTAATATACTTAAATGGGCTAAAGAGAGCTTCTAGCTCCGTGGTCGATTTTGATTGGTCAGGCTGGCTTAGCAATGTGCTAGGCGCCATCACGACTGGATTTGGGGTCGTGACACGTTCGGTCCAATCCAGGGTTCATTGTTTGATCTCAGCCGTTCATTGCACCAAATCCAACGGCTGAGAATCAATCCGGATGTATTTCAAAGGGTAAATGTGAGACTCAATCTCCACCGTTCATTCAGGCTAAATCCAACAGTTGGAATAATTAGCGGAGTTATATAATTAATTGAGATGTGAGGATAAATCTGAGTCGTTCGATTGAAATGATCTAATGGAAGAGACCTTTGGTCTCATTAGCAACTAAGCGGCGTCGTTTTAGTAAAGCTGCTAACGAACGTTGATCTTCATCAGATCAACGGTCCAGATCACCTTATCCCTCTCGCCTATAAAAGGCTTTTGTCGCGTTGAAGACGGCCAATTCTAGAAAACTCCTAACCCTAGCCGCCCTCTTCTCCATCTTCGTCTTCTCCCTCACCATCTCTGAAACCCTAGTCGGCCACGGAGGCCACCACCCTCTACGGTGGTCTCCGGCCATCCCTTTCTCCTCCTTTCTCCTCTTCTCCTTCTTCTTCACCTCAAACATCCAAGACCCTAAAGAAAACCCTCCTTCTTGATATGCCGGTCACCGAAACCTACCTCCGGTGACCACCAAAATATGAAAACCTCCTTCAAACCAATGCCAAATGGACCACCTTGGTCTGATCTACTCACCCATAACACTGACCACCCTCGAATCTCCTTAGAACCCATCAAATATCCAAAATAAAGTCACCGAAACCCTAACTCCGGCGACTCAAAACTCAAATCCCTACCAAGATCTAACCTTTACCCTCTCCCAAATACCCCACTACAACCAAAAAACCTTAAAGACTTCGTCTTGAAGTCTAAAAAGGAAAAACAGAAAAGAAAATGAAAAAAAGAAACAAAAGAAAAGGACTTAAAGAGATCGGAAAAAAAGAAAGGAAAGAGTGAAAGGGGAAGCTTAGGGGACAGACCCTGCAAGCTAAGTACCCTCACCCCTCCTGTGTTTTATTTTTGCTTCTCCTGTTGTTCATGTCCACGTTTTCTTTAGTTTTCTCTTGTTTTTGTCTTAATGTTTCTACCTGCTTTTCCTATTTTAAGATTTTTGAAATCCTGTGCTTCGTTTGTTAGTATTAGGGTTTTATGTTCATTTCATCTTTATGTTATTTTTCTGCTTTGTTTCTCTGATTCGAAAGACCTGTCTAGTATTAGGGTTCATCTTGTTTGTCTTCATCATGATATTTTCTTGTTCTGACTGTTCTTTTTCTTTTCATCTTGTTGTTCTTCTGTTCTGTCTGCTGCAAATCATATTCTTTTTCTTCTAAGTCAAAAGATCTTGTGTTTCTTCATCTTTATTATGATTTATGATCTATTAGTCTTCAACATCATGACTGTTCCTCTCTTCATGATTCTTATACTATGTTTATTTGCTTAGTCACTGATGTCTCTCTTTTTCTTTGTCCTCTGTTAGTATTAGGCCTCTTCCTCTTCTTTGCATGTTTAAGTTCTATATAAGTCTTCTTTGTTAGCTTTTAATAGTTTGAATGATTCTTCTCCTCTGTTATTCTCATGATAAGTCTTTGGGCTAGGATTAGCTGCTAGTCTCTTATACTAAGTCTGTTTTACTTTACCTTTGTATATTCCCCTAAATCTTCTAATTAAAACATAACTTTTCTTTCATAATTGGTTTATACCACCTCTTCTGTTCCTTCATAAGCATGATCATCTGATTTTGTTTCTTCTTCTATTACTTGGCATGATAAATGTTAGGACTCTTCTTCATTGCTTCCACATGACTCTTTTTATGCTTTATTTTTATTTTACATATATCAAAGTTAGATTTAGTACTTATTCTGTGGTCCTTATGTCTGATTAAGCCATGTTTCATCTCTTACTGATTGTTTGTGATAGTCTATGCTTCTGTGTATGTCTATGCCATGAACCTTAAAGGTTCTGAGGTTTTTCAAATGTCATCTGACATGAATTAATTGTAATTAAGTCTAAATTGATATTGATTGACACTTTGTAACATGAAATTGGGTAATGTGAATTGATTGATTAAGATTCAACCCTATCAAATTTCCCCTTCTGAGTTTTACTTGATTGATGCACTGTATTTGATCTCATGTGGTTATGTGTGCAATTACATGTTGAAAATGACTGAGTTTGCAGTAGTTCTTGTTAGTATGAGCATATGATAAATACTCATTAACTTTAGGGGATTAGTTATTGCTGTTAGTGTTAAGTTCTATAAATTGGCTAGTTTTGAAATAGGTTTAAAACTGAAAATCAAACAAACATAGGTTATAAGATAACAAGTGACCAAAGAGTGGTCAATTTTGCAAATTGACCAACTCTACAAGGTCCAGCACACTAGGCCGACCTTTGAAAGGCTAGTGGTGCAACAAATGGTGCAAGTCTGCAAGTACAGACTCACCAAGGCTCATTTGAGCCCTGAAACACAGGTGGCTAGGTCCGCAAAGACCTTAGCCCAGCCTGTGTTCAGTTAAATAGGCTAATTATGTAAAATATTGGCTAAGTCTGCAAGTTCAGACTTGCCAAGGCTCATTCTGAGCCCTGAACCACAAGTGGCTAAGCCTGCAAAGGCTTTGGCCTAATTGTGTTCAGCAAATGGGTTCATTTACCCAAGCCAAGTCTCAACTTGATACTGGCTAAGTCTTAAATAGTTTAAATACAACAATAAAGCAGGCTAGTCCTGCAATTAGTTTTAAAATGAAAAAGTCTTAATTGACTGAAAATAAAACAAAAAAAGGCTAAGTTTGAAATAGTAGAACTGGCCAGTCCTTAAATAACAATGCAAGGACTGGCCATTAGTTAAATAAGCCCTAAAATGCTGAAAACTTGACCTAGGTAGGTCGGGTAAAATAGCAAAATCACTAAGGGTATAAAAGGAAGTCAATTTGGTAAAATGGTGAATTGTATAGAACACATAGGGGTATAGGAGTCATTTGTACCCCTGATTTCTATAATTTTGCAGAGATTAAAGAGTATAATGGTCTCCCTAAAAAGGGAAACGGAAAAGGGCCAAATATATCCCTCTACTTTCAAATATGGTTTACTTGTACCCTTCGTTATACTATTGGGTCATCCATACCCCTACCGTTATACTATTGGGTTATCTATACCCCTACTATTTATATAGATAACCCAATAGTATAACGGTAGGGGTATGGATGACCCAATAGTATAACGAAGGGTACAAGTAAACCATATTTGAAAGTATAGGGATATATTTGGGCCTTTTCAGTATTTTCAATCATAGAAATATGCTTTTTTTTGGAACAAAGTATTAAGAAAAATATGTCATCTAAATTAAAATAGAGGAAGTAATATTTACTTTGTATCATATTAAAAGGAAATAATATTGGTCACATATATACTGTTTGCGATGAAACAGTGTTAAATGGCATGTTAGGTAGCTAGGAAGGTGCCTCCGGCACTTATTCTGCCAGTTAGTGCTAGAATATTGATGATTTGTCTCCCTAGGAACCACAAGAGGAGCACGAGAATTAAACAACATCACATATGCTTAACAGGAATAAGTATCCCACAAAGAAAACTTTCGATTTCCCCTCTTCTTTAATTCTGAATCTAAAGAGAATCTGATAGCGTCATATGTTAGTAAAAAAAGAATATGACAAAAATAGATGCCATATACACAAAATCCTTTGTACGTCACTCAGAGTCACTGCATGCAAAAAAGGCCTGGTGATATCTTGTGGTAATCTGCTCCTCAGACCAAGTCTTAAACTAGTGGGTAATACTAAAAGATAGGATTTTACGTAGCACCCTCGTGAAAGCTCTCGTACGGCCAGTATCTTTTGATTCCATCTCAGTTACTAAGTGTATGTGGTGATTAATTATGTGAACCTTGCTAACTAAGATTTTTGGATTCCATCTCAGATTCTGTTTTTACTAACATATGATGCTATCAGATTCTCTTTAGATTCAGAATTAAAGAAGAGAGGATATCGAAAGTTTTCTTTGTGGGATACTTATTCCTGTTAAGCATATGTGAATGTTGTTTAATTCTCGTGCTCCTCTTGTGGTTCCTAGGGAGACAAATCACCAATATTCTAGCACTAACTGGCAGAACAAGCACCTTCCTAGCTACCTAACATGCCATTTAACACGGTTTTATCGCAAACAGTATATATGTAACCAATATTCTTTCCTTTTAATATAATACAAAGCAAATATTACTTTCTCTGTTTTAATTTGGATGACATATTTTTCTTAATACTTTGTTCCAAAAAAAGGCACATTTCTACGATTGAAAATACGGAAAAGGGCCAAATATATTCCTCTACTTTCAAATATGATTTTCTTGTACCCTTTGTTATACTATTGGGTCATCCATACCCCTACCGTTAAACTATTGGGTTATCTATAGAGATAGTAGGGGTATAAATAACCCAATAGTATAATGGTAGGGGTATGGATGACCCAATAGTATAACGAAGGGTACAAGTAAACCATATTTAAAAGTAGAGGGATATATTTGGCCCTTTTCCGAAAGGGAAATCAGTAAAAATCTTCAACCCTTAGGGATATTGTGGTAAAAGCCTTAAAAAGGGAATCTATTAGAACCTTCCAGCACATGCTGGAAGGGATTTGATAACAGAAACTGGGGCCTTAGTGTAAGTTTAGTAATTTTAAAGGGGGGAAGTGGGATTTAATCCCATTCTTTCTCCCCAAGCCATCGACCCTACCTATACCTATATAAACCCCCAAAAAGAGTGAAATAGGGGCTGGCTTTTGATAAGAAAAGTTTAGAGTAAAAATAGTTATTATCAAATAAGTTTTCCTGCATTTTCTCGAGTGAGAGCCTTTGGGTATTCATCTATTCTTGTGTTTTTTTGCTCGAGTTTTTGCTTGGACTTCTATTTGCTCTTGCTGTGGTCTTTGTCTGCTGATATTCAATCTCACTGTTGCATTTGTTGTTCGAGTCTGTTGCTGTGCCTACTTGCTTAATCCCCTAGACTCATTGGTTTCTACTTGTTGATTCAGGTACACTACTGTTTGATTAAAGCTGTATTGGTGGATTGTTGAAATGAAATGAAGTCCAATTTTAAATTCATATGATCTCATGTATTTTGCATTTGCTCTTTTATTAGCTTTAGTATCAGCTTAGATTTGTAGTTTTTATTGTATTGTAGAATGTAGTAGAAGAAGAACAAAAAACAAAAATAGTGTAATAGCTTAATAGTGGTAGAGTAGTGTAGATAGTATGTCACTTAGCTTAAATAGGTAAAAACTTTAAAACATAAGTTAGCTAATCATAGTTTTCAAACCGTTAATCGTTCACTCACAGCAGAATCGTAAGTCTTAATCACATAGTTGATCGTATATTGTAGGTCTGTGTTTTAAATATAGATAAGCTCCAAAAAATAGAGAAATGCTAGATCAAACCGCGATCCATTCTTAAATTGGGTTATAATATTGTAATGAGCTAAGTCGAAGTGAAATCAGTAGTTTAGTTATGCTAAAGTCTTTGAGCCGCTTGAATTTAGGTACTCGAGTTGTACAATCGAGTAATTAGGCTGTCTAATCGTTGCTCATGTAGTTAGTTAATTTTAAAAGATCAAAAGTTCAGATTGGATTAAGTTTCAAAAGGGGGAAACAACTAGATTATATATAAACTTAATTAAAACCAGATTTGTCTGATACCAAGTTTGTCATGCCCCAAATCGAGGGACATGACCGGCGCCTGACTAGGTAGCCCCGGTCAAGCGGACCTGGGTGCCTTTCTATCCCACGCGATACCCCTGTGTTGTTTATTACTCATAAGCCAAAGATATTACCAATTATAACTGAATTCACATTGTACAAACATAACCACATTATAAACATTACTAACAAGTTACAATTTACAACGCCCGACATATACATATACATACATAGGCCATAGTCCCACAGTATACTGTCTACGGAGCCTCTAGGATTACAAAGGAGGATACAATATTTGCCGGTAACAAGGCTCCGGCTATACCTTACACAAATCAAAATAAAGTCTAAACAAGAGTGGCATGAGCCACGTAGGGCCCTGAAAGGAAAGGGGCTCACCAAAACGGGCAGTGGAAGATGAAGGATGCTACTGCCGATGAGCTGAAGTACCTGGTACTGATTCACCTACAATCATAATACGAATGTAGCGTCCCCGGCAAAAGGGACGTCGGTACACTGGAATTGTACTGGTATGTATGGGCAAACTTTGTCCCAAGTAAACTCAAGCCATTAACAAGAAATCACGATGATAATACAGCCAATAAATTATATCAAGAATCAATTAAGCCAGCCAACCATGTTTTCCACATTTTTCCTCATTTCGGATAATTCTCAACACAAAGCACGTTTAAGATCAACAAGTAGAACAACCACAAATCAATAACGTAAAACACAAGTAGTCAAACAAAGGGGCAATCAGTGCCCCACAGGTTGCAAACTCTCCTGTTGTCTCCTTTCACAATTTCACATCAATGATTTTATATCATATTTCAATAGCGATTTCGATCGCTTTCCATCCTTATTACCCCTGACCACCCTTATTACCTCGGCCACCCTTATCACCCCAACCCACACCTTATTTCCCCATGTTACGGCGCGCAACCTGATCCCACCTTACAGTTTAGAACACAACAATTTCAAACAGCAGATAAGGCACTACACACAATTTCAACAAGTTCAAATAAGCAACTTACAAGTTGGTTCATGTTCACAATTATTTCTCAAGCCAATATCACAACCAAATTACAATGTTTCCATAATCAAGAATACACACACAAGTATGTTCAATAATTTACCACAATTCAAGTGTTTCATCTCTTTCAACAAGAAACCATATATGCCACCACAACAATTGTTCTCAGTTCTTTACCAATTCCAATTCCCTTGTCATCTTTCAATTCATATTTCATAACATACCACATGTAGTTCAATCATCAATTGAATACCCAACAATGACATCAAAGAATCACATACAATTTCTCAAATTAACACATGCCAAACAATTTCACACATATGGGCGATTTTACAAGAATCAAAATTAGCCATACATACCTCGATTGAGCTTTCCTTAAGTTACTACAACACTCCAAAAACTCTAGCAATTCCAATCTACTATGAAACATAACAAAATTAAACACATATTAGAAAGATTCATGAAACTAGCTCATTTGAACAATTTATCAAACACTAGTTGAGCATCTTGATTTCGAATCCCCTTTTTAAGACTTCCTTCATTCCCTAACCCAATCTTTAGTTATTTAAGTTAAACAATCTTCCCATAAACCTAAATTGTACATGCATGTATACACAATACTAATAAACCCAAGAATCATACCTCAATAACTCATCTTATACACCAAACTCGAAATTAAACCCTGAGGTATAGAATCTTACCTCTTAGATGAAGAACTTGCTATTGGGTTCTTGATTCTTGAAGATTGATGCAAGATTTGGATGATTTAGATGTTGGGTTCCTCCTTCTCTCTCTAAAATACTCTCACCTCTCTCTAAAATCAGTAAGAAATGACCCCAAAATGAACCCCAAAGCCTATATATTGAAATGGGGTCGGGTTATAAAAATTAGAAGAATTAACTGGGCTTCTCGGGTTCAGTTTGCGACAAGAATGCGACCGCAAAGTGAGAAATGCGATGCATTATGCGGTCGCAGAATTGACACAGGATTTTATTTTCCACCCTTTGGTAATTTGATCATAACTTTGTGTAGGAATGTCCAAATGACGAACGGTTTGAAGCGTTGGAAACTAGACTCAAAGGGCTTTCATTTGATATGCTATTCACCACATAAAACCTTATACATAATTATATATGGTCGTTTAAAGTGGAGCCTTGTGTGAATCCATTTGGAATTTTGGCCTATTTTGAAAAGTTTTCCTATTTGGCTTACACTTGGGCTTTCATTTGGACCTCATATCACTTACCATAAGACTCATACTCATATTTAGCAAGTATAATTGATGTCCATAATGTTCATAGCACATAAAATATAATAATTAGCCTACGTGGCACCACAGAATCCTATATTACTTAGCGAAATTTTCTGGGGCCTTACATTCTCCCCCCATTAGGATCATTCGTCCTCGAATGAGGAGTATAGTCTTTCCCAAACACTTTAACATCATACATATCTTTTCTAACCTACCTTCAGTCTCAAAATTTTCACTAACTCATAAATTTTTCAAAAATTTCGGCAGAGTTTCCTTTGTAACTAGGCCTATCCACCTGCCAGAGAATCACTAAAATCTTCTTATCCACACATCCACAACTGTACATAGCACCACAATGTATATATCCACAATCCTAATCCCAGTATTGCAAGAACTACATTAACATATGGATACCAGAACATGGACTGCACAGTTTTACATCAAAATACCTATATGGTACATTCCAAGTCAAAACTAACTGGTATTCAATCAAACGAAAGTACTTTCCTTCCACGACACATTTATCCTTCCACACGACATTGTAGACTTACAAACATTGTCATAACACCTTCTCAAAAATAATATCAACTCCCAAACATACATAACAAGGAGACATATAAACATCTTGTATGAGATAACTATCCATTGACTTTACCTTTTGATAACTTCCACTGTACAATTTATACTCCACTGGATATTGCAATTCATGATAACAACAATAACCCACAATTCCATAACTTGGCATCATACCATCAAGGATGTCAGTTCATAGTAAACAAAAAATCATGTGTTCATAATAGTCCTTACCAACCATTAATGTAATCGCAAAGGTGTTCATCAACAAGAATATAATTTCCTTTCAATCAACAGTCCATATGAAATCAAGACATCACGAGTCTTGCTAGTAGTGCATCATGATCATATAGTGCAATCGAGTCAATTCGTAGCCACATTTTTTTTATCACTATCTTCTTAGACATAAGCATATGGAAACACAAAGTACATGAGGAATAGTTACGGGGAATATCATACACCTATTGCAACCTAATGTGTAATACAGTCATGTTACTTTTTATTATCAACTCACATAACATTTTCAGGGGTACACTCACACTAAACCCTTGATAACCCTTAATAGTTACCCTAAGATGTGATACCATAAACTGACCATAACTTTATCTATCCAATATATATGTGATCACACTATGAAGCTTTATATTTGACTTGTCTGAACTTACAATACCCAATGGATCTAATACAACGAGGAACAACAGAGTTCAAGATGAGGCTGGAGTTCTTCAAGAATCCATTAATGCACTGGGTAGAGTACTATATGAGGTCGTATACTAAGAGAAACAAAATGTTACTACTAACAATACTGACATGGTTATTCATTGTGACTACCTCAATTAATACATAAATGAGGAATATGAGTAAGTAGTACATGGAAATAGGAATCATTAAGGAGGAATACTCAAGTACGTGAACCACTCATTTTCTAGAGTGTAGGGAAAATCCATCGACCTCGAATAAGAATACTCTAGCACCTTGAATGTGATATGGGATTCAAAATAACACGAAGTTGAATTACACTCTTAACATTACTTGACGCATAGAATCTATGCCACAAGCCTATAAGGATGAAAATAATTGGACGCTTATGAGATTACCATATTCTAGACAACTTAACACTTCTTGGTAATTGATCATATATGAGGGAACTAAAAATTACGACCATTTGTCATTCAAATCAACATGTTCATGATATGTACAAAAATCCGAAGTCATCTAATCTCAACCTTTCATGAGTGAAACTCAATAGCTAGGAAATCTTGATATTTGGGACAAAATCAGGAATTGGTTAGATGGTTCTAATAGTTAACACGACGCTCCAGGGAGAAGGCAAATAATACTCATATCTAGCCAAGAAGGTGATATACCAAGAGTAGTAAAACTCTCCACACATAACAACGACATATTCCATGATTCTAGAAGTTGAGGGTGTGAAGAAAACCAAACTCAATGAGACAGTGCACAATAATCACTGAAGGTTTGCTGATGTTCATGATGAGATCTCCATAGGTTTTGACTTGAAAAAAAGGGATGTGTCATAGTGATACATAGAAGGGAATGTTCTCTTATGGTTGTCGTACAAGTGTAGGGAACTAGCACAATGAATTCACTAAATAAGGAATACGATTAAAACATTGTGGAGACATAATGAGAAAATAATCATTGGTTATAAGCTAGACACACTTCTACTATATTAACTCCCCACTGCAATATATGACCATGCCAGGAGCAACCACAATACTAGGACAGAGTGAGATACTTACTGCGAGATGTCCCAAGTGCGCACGAAAACCATGGCGACACAAGATATCTATGATGGGGATGCGAGGATCTCAAATTTTTTTTTTAGAGAGAACTTATGCACACGGTGACCATTTCAATTGATATGCACTCATATGATAGCCACTGATATATGCATATATGTTACTAGATAGTGAAAAGGTTTCATGATATTACTCGTAAGAGGGTAGATTGGTTGATCAAGACATATAAGACACACACAACTACGTAAAAGAGTGACTCGAGCAGGATCACAAATCTTGGATACTTTGCATGGAACTTGACACCACATGTACAAACTTTACAATGGTGCATGTATAGGCACAAGTGAGCAGATGTTGTCAATTTAAATGAGACGTTTCTGTAAGAAATTCATCGGGAATAGTCCTTTGTTGAGAATTTATGAAAAGCAAATAGGAAATATCAATAGTGTTATAACTCAATTCAGGAACATAATTATAGAGGTCAATTCCATAGGAGGTTGTACATACTAGAACTGTGATCGGGAGAATTTGTAAATAATACGTCTCATTAAAAGAGAATGAGCATGAACTATTTTGTAATTTGGATTCTTTTTAAGAATATATCTATGCAAGGACAAGGAAATCATAAGGGTTTAACAAAAAGTTTAAACAATCACCACATTACCAAATAAAATGGATCACATAGCTTTTTACATAATTACCATACCTCTAGGCTGCATTTCATAGTCCTTCCATAGGGTTCACATATAAAATTATTCACCTATGCGCTTCATACAATAATAAGGAAATCACAAGTACAAATCAAACACTTTAAACATTCACCACATTATCGAATAAAAGAATCATGCCATTTTTACGTATATTAGTCCATCGACTCTTGGGGCCATAATTATCACATCAGACTTGGCACTAGGCCACATTTCATAATACAATCTCTTCTTCCTCGCATTTCACATCATTTTCTCATATTTCACATCAACATCATAATCTGTTTCATATTCCCTCATGTCACAAGTATCACCAGGTACAATTTCATTTTGAGTTCTCGACACATTGTCTATACTTTATTTCTCAAAAGCATTTGACTTATTTCAACATCTCTATGCATAGAGGACTTCACATTTGAATACATGATTCATACTTCTAAAACCCATTTTAAGTTGTCAATAATAGCACATTGATCATATTGGAATGCATCTTTCACAAATATCGGGTCACAACAACAATTCATGTAAAGTATCAATCACAACTAGAGTCCAACATTTAGTCTTACCACATTTACACAGATCACTTACTTCATTTCCAAACATCTTTATACATTACCAACAACAAGACGCAATCAATCAAATACCTTTGGTACACGTAAGAACATTTTGGAAGAATCAACCATAACAAGTTTTCTCACAAAATTTGGCATCAAAATATCAATTCAAACTTGACTTGAAGTCTAGACATTTTAGCACATAGTTCACATTCTTTACATATCATCATCTACCAAGAATAATATATTAAACAAATGAAGAAGTACCTCCAACATATATTTTCACAGCAATAATTCGCTTAACATAACAAAACGGGTACTGCATCAATTATATTTTGAACCTACAACATTTATGTGGGCACCATGGAAGCTTATTTTCTAAGAGAAGGGATTTTAGCCGTACATACTGATGAAATACTACATGATCTGATGGTACAGTGACATTAGTAAGAACGAGGGTACTCTCCTTAACAACAACTTCTACCAATCACTCCATGACTCAACACATTCTCCTAACAAGTCCTTGGGTAATCCACTTGGACTCAATGGTGGGATAAATCCCACCTTACATGCTTCGAATTCACAGATTATGGTATCAAAATTACCAATCTTGAGAGTAATACTTAGAGAGGAAATTAGCTCCCTATCTTGAGCCATATCGCACGATCTGGAATATCAAAGAAATTGGTAAATTCCTAAATGTCCGTGCAGCCCCCAACTTATATGATGTGGTCGACAACACACCGATAAGAAGGGCACTACTAGACACGGCTCCGAGACATCCTAGGACACTTTAAAACCTTAGGCTCGGATACCAAGTTTGTCACGCCCCAAATCGAGGGACATGGCCGGCGCCTGACTAGGTAGCCCCAGTCAAGCGGACCTGGGTGCCTTTCTATCCCACGCGATACCCCTGTGTTGTTTATTACTCATAAGCCAAAGATATTACCAATTATAACTGAATTCACATTGTACAAACATAACCACATTATTAACATTACTAACAAGTTACAATTTACAACGCCCGACATATACATATACATACATAGGCCATAGTCCCACAGTTTACTGTCTACGGAGCCTCTAGGATTACAAAGGAGGATACAATATTTGCCGGTAACAAGGCTCCGGCTATACCTTACACAAATCAAAATAAAGTCTAAACAAGAGTGGCATGAGCCACGTAGGGCCCTGAAAGGAAAGGGGCTCACCAAAACGGGCATAATGAAGGATGCTACTGCCGATGAGCTGAAGTACCTGCTATTGATTCACCTACAATCATAATACGAATGTAGCGTCCCCGGCAAAAGGGACGTCAGTACACTGGAATTGTACTGGTATGTATGGACAAACTTTGTCCCAAGTAAACTCAAGCCATTAACAAGAAATCACGATGATAATACGGCCAATGAATTACATCAAGAATCAATTAAGCCAGCCAACCATGTTTTCCACATTTTTCCTCATTTCGGATAATTCTCAACACAAAGCACGTTTAAGATCAACAAGTAGAACAACCACAAATCAATAACGTAAAACACAAGTAGTCAAACAAAGGGGCAATCAGTGCCCCATAGGTTGCAAACTCTCCTGCTGTCTCCTTTCACAATTTCACATCAATTATTTTATATCATATTTCAATAGCGATTTCGATCGCTTTCCATCCTTATTACCCCTGGCCACCCTTATTACCTCGGCCACCCTTATCACCCCAACCCACACCTTATTTCCCCATGTTGCGGCGCGCAACCCGATCCCACCTTACAGTTTAGAACACAACAATTTCAAACAGCAGATAAGGCACTACACACAATTTCAACAAGTTCAAATAAGCAACTTACAAGTTGGTTCATGTTCACAATTATTTCTCAAGCCAATATCACAACCAAATTACAATGTTTCCATAATCAAGAATACACACACAAGTATGTTCAATAATTTACCACAATTCAAGTGTTTCATCTCTTTCAACAAGAAACCATATATGCCACCACAACAATTGTTCTCCGTTCTTTACCAATTCCAATTCCCTTGTCATCTTTCAATTCATATTTCATACCATACCACATGTAGTTCAATCATCAATTGAATACCCAACAATGACATCAAAGAATCACATACAATTTCTCAAATTAACACATGCCAAAAAATTTCACACATATGGGCGATTTTACAAGAATCAAAATTAGCCATACATACCTCGATTGAGCTTTCCTTAAGTTACTACAACACTCCAAAAACTCTAGCAATTCCAATCTACTATGAAACATAACAAAATTAAACACATATTAGAAAGATTCATGAAACTAGCTCATTTGAACAATTTATCAAACACTAGTTGAGCATCTTGATTTCGAATCCCCTTTTTAAGACTTCCTTCATTCCCTAACCCAATCTTTAGTTATTTAAGTTAAACAATCTTCCCATAAACCTAAGTTGTACATGCATGTATACACAATACTAATAAACCCAAGAATCATACCTCAATAACTCATCTTATACACCAAACTCGAAATTAAACCCTGGGGTATAGAATCTTACCTCTTAGATGAAGAACTTGCTATTAGGTTCTTGATAAGATTGATGATTGATGCAAGATTTGGATGATTTAGATGTTGGGTTCCTCCTTCTCTCTCTAAAATACTCTCACCTCTCTCTAAAATCAGTAAGAAATGACCCCAAAATGAACCCCAAAGCCTATATATTGAAATGGGGTCGGGTTATAAAAATTAGAAGAATTAACTGGGCTTCTCGGGTTCAGTTTGCGACAAGAATGCGACCGCAAAGTGAGAAATGCGATGCATTATGCGGTCGCAGAATTGACACAGGATTTTATTTTCCACCCTTTGGTAATTTGATCATAACTTTGTGTAGGAATGTCCAAATGACGAACGGTTTGAAGCGTTGGAAACTAGACTCAAAGGGCTTTCATTTGATATGCTATTCACCACATAAAACCTTATACATAATTATCTATGGTCGTTTAAAGTGGAGCCTTGTGTGAATCCATTTGGAATTTTGGCCTATTTCGAAAATTTTTCCTATTTGGCTTACACTTGGGCTTTCATTTGGACCTCATATCACTTACCATAAGAATCATACTCATATTTAGTAAGTCTAATTGATGTCCATAATGTTCATAGCACATAAAATATAATAATTAGCCTACGTGGCACCACAAAATCCTATATTACTTAGCGAAATTTTCCTGGGGCCTTACACTTAACTCATAATGAAACTAGTGGTACAAGTGCACCACCTGTGAATAACTCGGCTTAGTTTTGGATAATCTAATTAGTTGAATCGCTCAAATGGATCAAGTCTCATATATAATTGGATCGTTTTTCTTAAATTTTTCAATTAGTAAATAGCTCAGATGTTATTGTAAACTTATTAGTAGAAGTCAAAATTAGAGATAGTCTGTTAATTCAAGTCTTGTGTACAGTAGATAGTTATAATTCATAGTTAATTAACAGTGTTGTATAGTGATTATCCCTTTTATGAATAAAAATGCAATTGAATTCATTCCCAGTTATTTATGATCGTTCTGTTATATGTTTACCATTTCTATGCTTATCACTAATGTTCCCATTTGGTTTGGGCCCAACATGTAACACGGGCCCGAACCATGATGTAAGGCCAAGTGGGCTATTGAGCAGAAAGCCTGAAGACAGCTTGGGCCTTTGAGGCCTGGGCAGGTCTGATGCTCGATCAAGTACAAACGTAGAGGCCCAGGCCCAATAAAAGCTATGACAATGGCCTGGGCCCAATTCTAAAAATAACGGCTGAAACACAATTAAGGGAAGAATATGCATAGAAAATCGAGTTGAACATTAAGATTGAGCCTTAAAATATAATTGGGGCGAGCCTCGCACAACACTAAATAGCGGGGCCCCTTTAGTAATGAAATAATTTATTTAATAGACCCGGGAAGGCTACTAGCAAACTCCATAACCTCAATCAAAATAATTAAAAGCTGATAGACACTATTAGGAACGACTTAATATACCTTCCTTATGAACGAGTGTGCACTTGGTGCAACTCAAATCCTAAATGCCGGCAAAGCCAAAATGTACCAAAAGTCATAGGCGTACTGGTTGCGGTGTGACTCGAGGTGCGTTTTTGCGATGTCGCAATTCTGTAAAATATTAAAGTAAAAGTACATACGTATTGTTAAAATCTATAACAAGTCAAACAAGATTCGAGAAGGATGATTGAGAGACCGTGTTAAAACCACAAAATCCGGGAATGCCTAACACCTTCTCCCGGGTTAACAGAGTTCCTTATCCAGGTATTTGTTTCGCGGACTATAATAACAGAGTCAATTTTCTCGGATTCGGGATTAATTGGTGACTTGGGACACCCTTATTTTCTCAAGTGGCGACTCTGATAATTTAATAAAAACCCTGAACCGATTGTCCTTTATGTTGAAAAACTCCTTCCTCTTTGTTATTATATCCGTCTCGGGTATTTGAACATTGAGGTATACCCTATGTATCTTTCCAAACGGATCGATACAAAAGCCTCTATTCAGGCATACACATATGTGGGATAGTAAAAAGGGGAAGTATGACAAACCCATCTCAATATTTAAAGCCTCATGACTTTAACACACGACCCAGTTCTTATTTCAATCATGTATGCGTTTGGACCTGGGCTAGGTCTACAATTGGCCTGCCCTTTATTTGTATAATAGGCCTGAATTGATTTATAATAATTTCCAAACAATGTTAATTAGCTAGGACTTCCCTTTGTTGATAGAGACAAATTTAAATAAAAATCATATTATACTTTAGATAGGACCTTTAAACAAATTAGATGAGCCTCGCCGAATAAAACTACAAATGTGTGGCCCTCAATAATTACTTTATAAAAATACTTAGAATTCGGGCGGACCATTTAGCGAATTTCACGGTCTTCCCCAAAGATAATAAACGCGTAGTTGCTTTAGGCGCGTATTTTAAATAATTTTACCTTCCTAACTACGGGTGCATATTTATGTGATCCAAATCCAAATCTCAACAAAGTCGAAATGTGTTAACAACCACGGATGCACTAGTGCGACTTGGTTCGAGACACATTTTCACGGCGTTGCAGTTCTTATAAAAATAAAATAAAAACGGTTTATTAATAAAAGGCACCTAGGTTAGAACATGTTTTGAAATTAAATAAAATCAAACACAATAGTTGAGCGACCGTGCTAGAACCACGAAGCTCGAGAATTCCTAATACCTTCTCCCGGGTTAACAGAATTCCTTACTCGAATTTTTGGTTCTCGGACTGTTAACAAAGTCATATTTTTCCTCGGTTCGGGATTCAATCGGTGACTTGGGGGAGACCATTAATCTCCCAAGTGGCGACTCTGTAATCTTAATAAATAAATTCCATTCCGAACGTCCTTTAATTGGAAAAACTCCTTTATGCGCTTCCGGGGGGCATAAAAAAGGAGGTGTGACAACATACTTCCATTCTGTATAGTGCAGCGTCTCCCCACAACTGCACGTCTAGGCCAACGGACCCTTCCTTGCCTAGATAAACCCAATCCGAGCTCACAAGTTGACACGTGAGGCCCATTAGATAGGATTTTCAAGTATCCAATCGGCACAGATGTCTTTATCCACCATTTCGGTAGCCCACACGCCATAATCATCCCACACGTCAAGCCTCTGATTCCTTGTGCCCAATGCTAGCCCTGAGCCATCCCTAGAGTTCCCAAGCTCGTACGGATACATTTGACACTCCTTTGAGATGCCTAGGAAGGCCCCTAATGTTCCCCCTCAAGGTAGCTCACTTGGTGTGTATTGGTGGAAGCACGCACGGGGGAGGCTGGCTGGGCTTCAACAGCTCTACCCCTCCTATATATGCTTAAAATAAAAAAGCCCATGATCTTCTATTAAACATATTTTGGCCAGAGAATCATAATGACCCTTTCTCTCAACCGAACTCCGAATAATGTCGTATGTTCCTAAAGCTTTATCTTGACTTCCTTCACACTTACATGAAGTTTCATCCAATTCTCATACTCATGGAAATAGTTATAGACTTCGGACACTTCAGTAAATTACGACAATGCAATTACCCTTGGAGAAGTCAAGCCCTTAATCAAAACAACTCCAATTAACTCCAAACTTTGTAAGAATATATAAGAGAATACTAGGAACATGTCCTACAATCGAAATCACTATATTCCCCTTGTAGCTCAGAAACATACTGTGTGACATTCAGGCACGTACGTGGCCGTCACCCATGGGCTAGACCCTTGGTCTCATCCCAAGTCCTCGCTAAACATTCTTGGAACTCTTAGGAAATGAATCACAACATATATTGATGGTTGTTTCATTATTCATAGCCCCTCTGCATGATGCTCCTTCATAACACATCATCAGCACATGCATACACGGCTGATAGTCATCCTGCTGCCTTATAGCAAGCAGTCCTCATGGATGAAATGACCCTCAAAATGCGGGTGTGCAATAAGACTAAATTAAAAGAGGTATAGTATATCTCAAAGGTTTTAATTCCGGGTTGATAGGTCAAATGCTGTCAGGTTAGAGTGTTCTTAATTATTCATTATTATATTGTATATTGTATTCGTTGGATGAGTTATAATTTATATATTGATGTATATAGATATATTTGGGTTTTTTAATTTGATCTTCACTGTTGTGATTCTATATTTTTTATGTAATTCGGAATACACATGTATTCTTGTTTATTTTACTTGTAAAAACTTATTACGGTGGATCTCACTATTTTACTTTTTGGTGTATTAGATGCATTTAAATGTATGAATATTACAATAGGAATATTCTGACATATTTAAATGTATGCCATTGTATATATTTGTGTTGTATAATAATTTACATATAGATAGATGTAATAATGTATTCATGTATATATTAGTATATTTTTGGAAAGCTTTTATACTGATCAATTCTTTGCAGCTATACATTATTATGTATCTCCAAAGATTGTGTACGGAGGTATAAGGCTTCTATCATTAACAAATTAGAACTTTCAAAGTGAGAAAATTCAATGATAAGTATATATATACGTTGAAGGACAAGGTGTATGAGTAACGACATGCAAGTAGCAGCCTTATAAGTGGTATGATTAGGCCCAAGCTTACTAATCATAAGAGGAAATACACCTCAAAGAGTATAATAGATGATGTTAAATCATATTTAGATGTTGATGTTAGCTACATGTTGGCATGGCGGACTAAAGAAAGGCAATGAATTTTTTGAGAGGTGAACCGACTGATTCATAAAAAATTACCATGGTACTTATACACAATGGATATGACATATCATGATTCGCACATTAGAATGGTAAAATTGCCCAAAATGAGTTAATGTATTTGTATATATCTTTGTATGCCTTTATAAACGGGTTCGATCATTCTAGATCCATTGTAGTTATGGATGGAAGTAAACTAAACTCTTACTACGCCGGGACATTCGTATCGACCGGTATGTTGGATGGTGTAGGTGAGTATGTGGATTATAATAAATTTTGTTAATATTATTAGCTATGTCATATAATATAAATTCCGTTTTAAAGATTGAAATACATATTTTAAAAATATGTATGTAATTGTCTTTTGTAACGACCCGACCCGTCGTCTCATGAGTAACTACCCCATTCTTCCCATTTTCTACTTCCTTATGTTTTATTATCGGTATTGGGTGTGTTAGAATTGATTTAGAGTGATTTTGATAAGAATGAGACACTTTTAAGAAGACTTAAATTGGAAAAGTCAACTGGATGTTGACTTACGAGTTAGAGGGCTCTGTCACGACCCCAAATCCGGTCGTGATGGCGCCCAGCATATTGCTAAGCCAGCCTGACCAATCAATATCAACAACGGAGCTAGAAGCTCTCTTTAACCCATTTAAGCATTTCAAAATATGAACAATAGTAATATTTATAACAACAGCGGGGAAACTAAGTCCCAAAATGTACTGACTCCCATAGACCGAAGGGTCAAGAGTCATGAGCCTCTACTGAACATGAGTGTATAAAGGTTTACAAGATACCAAGTGCGGAAAGAAATGTCAATACAAAATCAAAAGACAGTAGGAAGGAATATCGGGTCCTGCGGACTCTGCAGCTACCTCGTATATCCCACAGATGTCGCCTCGCATAGCTGGATCTGCACACAAGGTGCAGGGAGTAAAATGAGTACTGCCAGACTCAGTGGTAATAAACAAGGGTAAGACAATGCAGATAAGAAATCCGCAATAAAGCACTATGTAAAGCTATAATCAGCTACCCTGTCACAGAATCAATATTCACTGTACCTGTACTAACAATTACCAATAAATAGCATAACAGCTAGCAGATGTAGCTAAATGCAATGCAATGCATGATATGACCGCTACGGCGCGTAGCCCGACTCCAATTTTTGGGTACCCGTGCTCACTGTGGGGGTTCGGACTCCGGAGGGGCTCCTACAGCCCAAGCACATCTCATAGAGATATTCCTGCGGCGTGCAGTCCGATCCAACATATATCTCGCTGCGGCGCGCAGCCCGATCCACTACTAGTCAGCTAATATGCAGATACAGCCTCGCAGGCTCAAAAGTAGTTTTTTGAAAACTCTTTTATCATTTTTCAGTTGGAAAACAGTAATATCAAGTTCCGGAGATTGGAATTAGCATAATAACAAAAATAGCTGCGGACTAGTAGTAAACTAGCATGTCTATATGATAAGACAATGATAACGATCCTCGCGGGATCCAATAACTGGCTCACAGCCCACAGTATACTCAACCGTCCAAGAAGGAGGTTCAACGGCTCGAGAATAGCCAATAATACAGTATCAACAGGTCGGACTAATATATAGTCTCCAGTTCATGATCGACCCCGCACTCTCAAGAGTGTGCGTGTCTCGCCGCTATACAGCGTCACAAAGTGGTATACCGGGGTTTCGAACCCGCCGGTCATCACCCACATCTATTACTCACCTCAATACGGCGCGACGACTACTCCGCAATGCCCTTGCCACGAGAATCAAGCTCCGCACGCGTAGAATCTTATCAAATACAGTAGAAATACAACAAATTAGGCCAATGGGACGACACCCAATCAATACAACTCGATTTACATCAAAATTCCCAAAGTTGTCAAAACCCGACTTTCGATACGCTTGTCGAAAAATTACAAAAGTTACATATTCGGAATCCTCATCTCGATACGAGTCTAGGCATATAAAATTTACCAAAATCGGACTCCATTTGCCCATTCAAAACCTTGATTTTCTAAAGTTCAAGCCTAGGGCTAAATCCTCCATAAATTACCCCAAATTCCTCTATTTTCATGATATAATTGCATAATATTACCAATATTAATCATAGTTTAAGTCCATAGTTGATTACCTGATGATTTCCCTTGAGTTTCTCTTCAAAATCGCCCAAATCGCCTCTAAAGCCGAGACCCAAATGTGTGAAATGTTCTGAAATTTTTCTAACTTCTGATACACTTAACTCACAGCGATTTTCGCTTCTGCGGATAAAATTCCGCCCCTGCGGAACCGCTTCTGCGACCTTTTGGTCGCTTCTGCGAACCCAGGCCCTTTTGGCCATTTCCGCACCAGCGATCCAAGGACCGCTCCTACGAGTCCGCTTCTGCGGATATTCAGCCCGCTTCTGCGATCCTTTCCGCCTCTCCGATCAAGTGTCCGCTTCCGCGGACTCGCCTATGCGGTCGACCTTCCGCTTCTGCGGAATTCCCATCTCTTGGCAAATTTCGCTTCTGCGATCTACACTACGCTCCTGCGACGCCGCTTCAGCGGAATGATTTCCGCTTCTGCGTAACCAAGCGCTCCTGCGCCCCTCGTCCGCTTCTGCGGACTCGCTCCTGCGCCCCCAATTCCGCAGGAGCGGAAACAACAGAAACAAAATCCCAACCTGCAATTTTTTCCACAATTTCTCCCGTTTAGCCACCCGAAAACACCCCGAGGCCCCCGGGACCCCATCCAAACACACCAACACATCCTAACACCTTATTCAAACTTGCTCAAATCCTCAAAACACGTCTAACAACATCAAAACCCATAATTCGCATCGAATTCAAGCCTAAATTCCTTAAAACATTCCGAATTACACATTCAATCAAAAACCCGACCAAACGACGTCCGAATGACCTGAAATTTTGCAGGAACATCCAAAATCACCTAACGGAGCTACTGCAACTGTCGGAATTCCATTCCGACTCCCGGATCAAAATGTCACCTACCGTTCGGATTTCGCCAAAATTCAACCTTAGCCAATTCAAGCCTATTTCTACACCGGGCCTCCAAATTCAATTCCGATCGCTCCCCTAAGTCACAAATCACCTCCCGGAACTAACCGAATCATCAGAATCCGATTCCGAGCCCTCTAACCAAATAGTCAACTCCGGGTTGACTTTCCTTATTCAAGTCTCCTTCAAAAAGGCTATATGCCTCATTTTCAATCCAATTCACTTCTAACTCACCCGATAGACTCTAACACTGATATAAAATCATAAAACATGCATTTACAACATAACGGGGTGCTAATTCCCGTGATGACGGGCCGGGTCGTTACATGCTCAGATGTGAATTCTGATGGTTTGGTTAGCTCCGGAATATGATTTGTGACTTAGGAGTGTGATCGAAATTGAATTTGGAGGTCCGTTTAGAAATAGGCTTGAATTGGCAAAGTTTGAATTTTGGCGAATTTTGGTTGATAGGTGAGATTTTGATCCGAGGGTCAAAATGGGATTCCGGCAATTGCAATAGCTTCATTAGGTGATTTGGATGTGTGTGAAAAATTTTAAGTCATTCGGACATCATTTAGTTGGGTTTTTGATCGAATGTGAGTTTTGAAAGTTTTGATGAAAACTAGGCTCGAATCCGGTGTGTTTTAATGGTTTTAGCATTAATTGATGTGTTTTGATGATTGGAGCAAGTTTGAATAAGGTTATAGACGTGTTTGTATTGTTGGTTGAAGTCCCGGGAGACTCGAGATGATTTCGGGTGGTCAATCGGACCAATATTGGCTTTTGAATGTTGCAGAAAATCTGGTGGTGTGTTGCAAATATTTTGTTCATCGGGATTGTAGGGGTGCTACTGCGATCGCATAGAAGGTTTTGGGGAGGCTTGCTGATTGTTCATCGCAATCGCAGGAAAGGGCATGCGATCACATAGATTGTGAAAGTTGTTCACTGCGATTGCAAAAGGTGCAATTCGATCGCGAAGTGTTAAATGGACCTGAGGTCCTGAGGAGTAATTGTGCAGTGAGATCAAGGAGTGTGTTGTGCGATCACATAGGTATGGCTTCTGAAGTAGTGCGATTGTGTAGGTAGGGTTGCGTTAACGTAGGCCAATTTTGGAGCCTTGATATTTTGTTCTCCGCGATCGCGTGGCTTGGGACGCGATCTCATAAGGTTAATTTCAGGGGCTGAAAATTTGTTCTCCGCGATCACGTGGCATGGGACGTGATCGCATAGAGTAAAATCTGGGCGGACAGAACGGTTTTTATAACATTTCGTCCGCGACTTGGTTTCATTTTTCACCAATGTTAAGCAAACTTGGGAGCTTTTGGTGAGGAATTTAGAGGGTTTCGACTGGGAATCGATTTGAGGTAAGTTTTATGAGTTAAATACATGATTTTATTGTAGAATAATCCTTGAAATTCATGTGATTATATCCAAGTTGTAAGTATTAGGGCTTGAAGTAGAAAATTCTAAAATTGGGATTTGAGGGGCCATTTGTGGTCCGATTTGGGAGTTCTTGGTATGTACGGACTTGTGGCGAGATGAGGAATTCGGTAATGTGAGTTTTGTAATTTTTCGAGAAGTGGACCCAGGGCTCGGATTTTGCTAGTTTCGAGAATTTTTGTTATATTTTGATTGTTTTCGATTGGGTGTTGTCCCGTTGTTCTATTGTGATATATTTTCCTTGATTTTTGTTAGATTTGACGCGCGTGGAGGCCAGTTTGAGGGGCAGAGGTGTCGTGGGCTAGAGGTTTCACTGGTTCGAGGTGAGTAATACTTGTAAATGATATTATGAGGGTTTGAAACCCCGGATTTGCATATCATAGTGATGTATTGATGTGATGACCCAGCCCGTCATCATGTGACTTATCACCCCATTTTCCCCGTTGTATGTTTGTTCATGTTTAAATATGTATGTTTGGTGAGTTTGAGTCAATTCAGATTGAGTTTGATTAGAAATGAGACAAACAGCCTCTTAGACTAAGGACTAGTTGGGAAAATTCAACCGGATGTTGACTTGTGAGTTAGAGAGCTCGAAATCAAATTTTGATGATTCGGTCAGCTCCGGGAGGTCATCTGTGGCTTAGGAGAGCGATTAGAATTGAATTTGGAGGTCCGGTGTAGTCTTAGGCTTGAATTGTCTAAGTTTGAATTTTGGCAAAATCCGAACAATAGGTGAGATTTTGATCCGGGAGTCGGAATGGAATACCGACAGTTGCAGTAGCTCTGTTAGGTGATTTTGGATATACCTGCAAATTTTCAGGTCATTCGGACGTCGTTTGATCGGGCTTTTGATTGAATGTTGGTTTCGGAAGTTCTAGTTGAAACTTAGGCTTGAATCCGCCTTGATTTCATGATTTCCTTATTTAAGGGCATGTTTTTATGATTGGAACAAGATTTTATCGTGTTTTGGAGTAGGTTGGTGGTTTTTGTTGGGGTCCCGAGGGCCTCGGGATGAATTCGGGGGTCCAAACAGACCATTTTGTGCCAAAATGAACTACTGAAATGCTCCAATAAAATTGTAGGTTATTTGTTTTCTGCGATCGCGTAGTGTATCGAAGAGGGCTGGGAAGTTTGCTCTTCGCGATCGTGACATGATTTATGCGATCGCGTAAGGTTAAGGGCTTGTTCATCGCGATCGCGAGGCTGTTGATGTGTGACGACCCGGCCCGTCGTCACGAGAATTACCACCCCGTTATGTTGTAAATACATGTTTTATGATTTTATATCGGTGTTAAAGCCTATCGGGTGAGTTAGGAGTGAATTGGATTGAAAATGAGGCATATAGCCTTTGTGAAGGAAACTTGAATAAGGAAAGTCAACCCGAAGTTGACTATTTGGTTAGAGGGCTCGGAATCGGATTCTGATGATTCGGTTAGTTCCGGGAGGTGAATTGTGACTTAGGGGAGCGATCGGAATTGAATTTGGAGACCCGGTGTAGAAATAGGCTTGAATTGGCCAAGGTTGAATTTTGGCGAAATCCGAACGGTAGGTGAGATTTTGATCCGGGAGTCGGAATGGAATTCCGACAGTTGCAATAGCTCCGTTAGGTGATTTTGGATGTGCCTGCAAAATTTCAGGTCATTCGGACGTCGTTTGGTCGGGTTTTTGATTGAATGTGTAATTTGGAATGTTTTAAGGAATTTAGGCTTGAATTCGATGCGAATTATGGGTTTTGATGTTGTTAGACGTGTTTTGAGGATTGGAGCAAGTTCGAATGAGGTATTAAGATGTGTTGGTATGTTTGGATGAGGTCCCGGGGGCCTCGGGGTGTTTTCGGATGGTTAAACGGGATAAAATTATGGAAAAATTGCAGGTTGGTATCCTGCTTCTGTTGTTTCCGCTCCTGCGGAATTTTGGACGCAGGAGCGAGTCCGCAGAAGCGGACGAGGTGCGCAGGAGCGGGTGATTTCGCAGAAGCGGAAGAACTTCCGCCGAAGCGGGGTCGCTGGTGCGAGCCAGTTATCGCAGAAGCGGCTGGTTCCGCAGAAGCGGGCGTTTGACCGTTTGGGCGAGACTGCAGAAGCGGTCGAGGATGCGCAGAGGCGGATTTGTCCGCAGAAGCGGAAGCTTCTTCGCAGAAGAGGGACCGCTTAAGCGGCCCTTTGTTCGCAGAAGCGGAAATGGCCGGCTAGGCCTGGAACCGCTGAAGCGACCCTTTGGTCGCGGATACGGGAGCGTAGAAACGGAAAATGTTCCACAGAAGCGAAAATCGCTGTAAGTAAGTGTATCAGAAGTTAGAAAAAAAAATTTCAGAACATTTAACACATTTTGGGTCTCGGCTTTAGAGGCGATTTGGGCGATTTTGAAGAGAAATTCAAGGGAAATCATCAGGTAATCATCTATGGACTTAAACTATGATTAGTATTGGTAATATTATGCAATTATATCATGAAAATGGAGGAATTTGGGGTAATTTATGGAGGATTTAGCCCTAGGCTTGAACTTTAGAAAATCAAGGTTTTGAATGGGCAATTGGAGTCCGATTTTGGTAAAATTGATATGCTTAGACTCGTATTGAGATGAGGGTTCCGAATATGTGACTTTCGTGATTTTTCGACAAGCGTACCGAAAGTCGGGTTTTGACAACTTTGGGAATTTTGATGTAAATTGAGTTATATTGATTGGGTGTCGTCCCATTGGCCTAATTTGTCGTGTTTCTACTGTATTTGATCAGATTCAACACGTGCGGAGCTTGATTCCCGTGGCAAGGGCATTGCAGAGTAGTCGTCGCGCTGTATTGAGGTGAGTAATAGATGTGGGTGATGACCAGCGGGTTCGAAACCTCGGTATACCACTTTGTGACGTTGTATAGCGGCGAGACACGCACACTCTTGAGAGTGCGGGGTCGATCATGAACTGGAGACTATATATATTAGTCCAACCTGTTGATACTGTATTATTGGCTATTCTAGAGCCGTCGAACCTCCTCCTCGGATGGTTGCATATATATATATTGTGATAATGGCCACTCTTGAGCCGTTGAACCCCCTTCTTGGGCGGTTGAGTATACATGTGGGTCGTGAGCCAGTTATTGGATCCCGCGAGGATCGTTATCATTGTCTTATCATATAGACATGCTAGTTTACTACTAGTCCGCAGCTATTTTTGTTATTATGCTAATTCCAATCTCTGGAACTTGATATTACTGTTTTCCAACTGAAAAATGATAAAAGAGTTTTCAAAAACTATTTTTTTAGCCTGCGAGGCTGTATCTGCATATTAGCTGACTAGTAGTAGATCGGGCTGCACGCCGCAGCAGGATATATGTTGGATCGGACTGCACGCCGCGAGAATATCTCTATGAGATGTGCTTGGGCTGTAGGAGCCCCTCTGGAGTCTGAACCCCCACAGTGAGCACGGGTACCCAAAATTGGAGTCGGGCTACGCGCCGTAGCGGTCATATCATGCATTGCATTGCATTTAGCTACATCTGCTAGCTGTTATGCTATTTATTGGTATTTGTTGGAACAGGTACAATGAAGATTTATTCTATGACAGGGTAGCTGATTATAGCTTTACATAGTGCTTTATTGCGGATTTCTTATCTGCGCTGTCTTACCCTTGTTTATTACCACTGAGTCTGGCAGTACTCATTTTACTCCCTGCACCTTGTGTGCAGATCCAGGTACCTCTCAGCAGTGATCCAGTAGTTGTGCGAGGCGACGCTTGTGGATATTCGAGGTAGCTGCAGAGTCCGCAGGACCCGATATTCCTTCTTACTGTCTTTTGATTTTGTATTGACATTTCTTTCCGCACTTGGTATTTTGTAAACCCTTATACACTCATGTTCATTAGAGGCTCATGACTCTTGACCCTTGGTCTATGGGAGTTGATGCATTATGGGACTTGGTTCCCCGTTTTCGTTACATGTATTGCTTTTATTTCGTCAATTAATTTGCTTAAATGGGTTAAAGAGAGCTACTTGCTCCGTGGTTGTTATGGATTGGTCAGGCTGGCTTAGCAATGTGCTGGGCGCCATCACGACCGGATTTGGGGTCGTGACAAGTTGGTATCAGAGCCTAGGTTTACTAGGCCTCGTGAGTCTTGAGCCGGTTAGTAGAGTCTTGTGGATCGGTACGGGGACGCCTGTACTTATCCTCGGGAGGCTGCGAACCTTTAGGAAAACTTCACTTTTCTTGAACTCGGTCGTGCGATCTTGTTGTTCTGAGAACTGAACTTCTATATTCTATTCTCTCGCAGATGGCGAGAACGCGAGCATCAGGACGAGGTGGACGACCTCCATTGCCACCTGTTAGAGGCCGTGGGCGCGGTCGTGCTAGAGTTAGAGGTAGGGCGGTCGAGGCAGTGCCAGCTGACCCACCTGTTGTGCTAGTTCAGGAGCAGCCCCCAGTGGTTGATGCTCCAGCAGCCCCAGTTCAGGGCCGGACTATATCTATTGCTATTCCCGGTCTTCGGGAGACCCTTGCTCGGATATTATCGGTGTGTTCCGAGTTTGGCTCGGGTAGTTTCAGCTACCGCTACGGTAGCGACATCTCGGTCGAGGGGAGGTCGGCGGACCCCGCGGCTCGCACACCTGATCCGGTTGTTCGGGGACTTCGGACGCCAGGAGGCGGTCCCCGCTCGGGTAGTTGCACCGGTTATTCCTCCGGCTGCACCGGCTCCGGCTCCAGAGCATATGGTTCGAGGTTATGCCCGAGGATGAGCGGCGTCGTCTTGAGAGGTTTGGTAGACTTCGACCACCCCATTTCGGTGGTGTTGAGGGCGAGGATGCCCGGGGTTTCTTGGATAAATGTCAAAAGATGTTGCGTACGGGCTGGTATTCTTGAGTCCGGCGGAGTTTCATTTACTACATTTCAGTTCACCGGTCCCGCATTTGATTGGTGGGAGGAGTTTGAGAGGCGTAGGCCTGCTAGAGCAGACCCCTCACATGGCAGCAGTTCTCTACTCTCTTTCTAGAGAAATATGTACCTCGGTCTCGTCGCGAGGAGCTACGTCGCCGGTTCGAGTGGTTGATTCAGGGCGACATGTCTGTGACTCAGTATGAGCTTAGATTCACTCGGTTGGCTAGGCATGCCACATGGATGATCCCCACTGAGAGGGAGAGGATCAGGAGGTTCATTGATGGCCTCAACTACTCTATCTGTATTCTTATGACCAGCGAGCGAGTTCTATCATCATCGTTTGAGCAGGTTGTTGATATGGCACGCTCCATTGAGGCGGATCGTCGCCGAGAGAGAGAGAGCGGGAGGCCAAGAGGCCTCGTGGTTCTGGCAGTTTCAGTGGTGCTCCATCAAGAGGGCATTCCCAGCAGAGCAGAGGTCGCTCATCTAGACCTTCTCATTCAGGCCGCCCAGAGCAGAGCGGAGGTTCTTATGGTCGTGGTCGACGGGGGTTTCAGCAGGGTCAGTCATCACTTAGTGCCCTCCCAGCCCAGAGTGCAGCACCTACTTCTCCAGCACCAGGTGCATGTTATGAGTGTGGTGAGTTTGGCCACATGAGGAGGCATTGCCCTCGACTACGTAGGGGCAGGACTCAGCAGAGGGATCAGCCCTCCTCTTCAGCACCATCTCAGTCTAGTAGAGGTGGAGGTCAGTCTTCTCGTGGACGCCCCAGGGGCGAGGAGAGATCTGGTGGAGGCCAGGCACGGTTCTATGCACTTCCCGACAGGCGTGATGCAGTTGCCTCCGATGCTGTGATTACAGGTATCATTTCTGTCTGTCACAGAGATGCCTCTGTTCTATTTGATCCAGGGTCCACATATTCTTACGTGTCCTCTTACTTTGCACGTCATTTGGGTGCAACTCGTGGTAGTCTTGAATTACCTGTTCATGTATCCACCCCCGTGGGTGATACGATTGTTGTGGATCATGTCTATAGATCCTGTGTTATATCTATTGGGGGTCTGGAGACCCAGGCAGATTTGTTATTGTTGGGGATGGTGGACTTTGATGTTATATTGGGTATGGACTGGTTGTCTCCGTACCATGCTATATTGGATTGTCATGCTAAGACAGTTACGTTGGCCATTCCTGGTATTTCTCAGATTGAGTGGCGGGGTTCGACCGATTTCGTCCCTAGCCGTGTTATTTCATTCCTAAAAGCTCAGAAGATGGTTGAAAAAGGGTGTTTATCGTACTTAGCTTTTGTGAGAGATGTGGGAGCCGAGTCTCCTAGCATTGATTCGGTACCTGTTGTGAGGGATTTCCCAGATGTATTCCCCTCAGACCTGCCGGGCATGCCGCCGGACAGGGATATTGATTTTGGCATTGACTTGGTGCCGGGCACTCAGCCTATATCCATTCCTCCTTATCGAATGGCACCAGCTGAGTTGAAAGAACTGAAAGAGCAGCTTCAAGAGCTTCTGGATAAGGGTTTCATCCGCCCTAGTGTGTCTCCGTGGGGTGCGCCGGTATTATTTGTTAAAAAGAAAGATGGTTCCATGCGGATGTGTATTGATTATAGGCAATTGAACAAAGTGACGGTGAAGAACAAGTACCCTCTACCGCGCATAGATGATTTGTTTGATCAGTTACAGGGTGCGAGGGTGTTTTCTAAGATCGATCTTCGTTCAGGCTATCATCAGCTGAAGATCAGGGACTCGGATATTATGAAGACTGCATTCAGGACCCGATATGGTCATTATGAGTTCCTTGTGATGTCGTTTGGGTTGACCAACGCCCCAGCAGCATTTATGCATCTGATGAACAGTGTGTTCAGGCCTTATTTGGATTTATTTGTGATTGTGTTCATTGATGACATTCTAGTCTACTCCCGTAGCCAGGAGGAGCATGCTCAGCATTTGAGTATTGTGTTGCAGAGATTGAGGGAGGAGAAGCTATATGCTAAATTCTCCAAGTGCGAGTTTTGGCTCGAGTCCGTAGCATTTTTAGGACATGTGGTGTCTCGTGATGGTATTCAGGTTGATCAGAAAAAGATAGAGGCGGTGCAGAGTTGGCCTAGACCGTCCTCGGCTTCAGAGATCAGGAGTTTTCTTGGCTTGGCGGGGTATTATCGCCGGTTTGTTCAGGGATTTTCATCCATTGCTTCTTCATTGACTAAATTGACCCAGAAGGGTGCACCATTCGTGTGGTCGGATGAGTGCGAAGAGAGCTCTCAGAAGCTCAAGACATCTTTGACCACAGCTCCAGTGTTAGTATTGCCATCAGCTTCGGGTTCATATACCGTTTATTGTGATGCCTCGAGAGTGGGGATAGGTTGTGTGTTGATGCAGGAAGGAAAGGTAATTGCTTATGCTTCTCGGCAGTTGAAGCCGCATGAGAAGAACTATCCTGTTCAAGACTTGGAGCTAGCCGCCATTGTTCATGCCTTGAAGATTTGGAGGCACTACTTGTACGGTGTGTCTTGTGAGGTGTATACCGACCATCGTAGTCTCCAGCACTTGTTCAAACAGAAAGACCTTAATTTGAGACAGCGGAGATGGCTGGAGTTGCTGAAGGATTATGACATTACTATATTATATCATCCGGGTAAGGCCAATGTGGTGGCCGATGCTTTGAGCCGGAAGGCGGTCAGTATGGGGAGCTTGGCATATATTCCAGCTCGAGGAGAGGCCATTTGCTTATGATGTTCAGGTGCTAGCCAATCGGCTAGTGAGGTTAGATATTTCGGAGCCCAGCAGGTATTGGCTTGTGTTGTATCTCGGTCATCTCTATATGATCGTATTCGTGAGCGCCAGTATGATGATCCACATTTGGCTGTCCTTAGGGACAGGGTTCAGCATGATGATGCTAGAGATGTCACCATTGATAGTGACGGCGTATTGAGGATGCAGGGCCGGATATGTGTGCCCAATGTTGATGGCCTTCGTGAGTTGATTCTGGAGGAGGCCCATAGCTCGCGGTATTCTATCCATCCGGGAGCCGCGAAGATGTATCAAGATTTGAAACAACACTATTGGTGGAGAAAGATGAAAATGGACATTGTCAGACATGTAGCACGGTGCCTCAACTGTCAGCAGGTTAAGTACGAGCACCAGAGGCCCGGTGGTGTATTTCAGCGCATTGTTATTCCCGAGTGGAAATGGGAGAGGATCACTATGGACTTTGTTACTGGACTCCCTCGGACGGCGAGGAAGTTTGATTCTGTATGGGTGATTGTGGATAGACTGACCAAGTCAGCTCACTTCATTCCGGTTAGTACTACCTACTCATCGGAGCGGTTGGCAGCGATCTTTATTCGAGAGATTGTTCGGTTGCATGGAGTTCCAGTGTCTATCATATCCGACAGGGGTACTCAGTTCACTTCTCAGTTTTGGAGAGCATTTCAGCGAGAGATGGGTACGCGGGTTGAGTTGAGTACAGCATTTCACCCCCAGACAGACGGACAGTCTGAGCGTACTATTCAGATCTTGGAGGATATGTTGAGAGCTTGTGTGATTGATTTTGGTGGTTCGTGGGATGAGTTCCTACCACTTGCTGAGTTTGCCTACAATAACAGTTATCAGTCGAGTATTCAGATGGCCCCGTATGAGGCATTGTATGGCAGGCGGTGTAGATCCCCCGTGGGATGGTTTGAGCCTGGTGAGGTTAGATTGATAGGGACCGAGTTAGTCCAGGATGCTCTGGATAGAGCAAAGTTGATCCAGGAGAGGCTTCGTACAGCACAGTCTCGTCAGAAGAGTTATGCGGACCGTAGAGTTCGAGAGTTGTCTTTCATGGTTGGTGACAGAGTATTGTTGAAGATTTCACCTATGAAGGGTGTCATGAGGTTTGGGAAGAAAGGAAAGTTGAGTCCCGGGTACATTGGTCCTTTTGAGATACTTAGGAGAGTTGGAGAGGTGGCATATGAGTTGGCCTTGCCGCCCAGCTTATCCAGCGTTCATCCAGTATTCCATGTGTCTATGCTCCGAAGTACATTGGAGATCCGTCTCATGTATTAGATTTCAGCACCATTCAGCTTGATGGTGATCTATCCTATGATGTGGAGCCTATTGCCATTTTGGGACATCAGGTGAGAAAACTGAGGTCTAAGGAGATTGCATCAGTTAAGGTTCAGTGGAGAGGTCGACCCGTAGAGGAGGCCACTTGGGAGATCGAGCGGGAGATGCGGAGCAGATATCCTCACCTGTTTGAGACTTCAGGTATGTTTCTTGACCCGCTCGAGGACGAGCGTTTGCTTAAGAGGGGGAGAATGTGACGACCCGGCCCGTCGTCACGAGAATTACCACCCCGTTATGTTGTAAATACATGTTTTATGATTTTATATCGGTGTTAAAGCCTATCGGGTGAGTTAGGAGTGAATTGGATTGAAAATGAGGCATATAGCCTTTGTGAAGGAAACTTGAATAAGGAAAGTCAACCCGGAGTTGACTATTTGGTTAGAGGGCTCGGAATCGGATTCTGATGATTCGGTTAGTTCCGAGAGGTGAATTGTGACTTAGGGGAGCGATCGGAATTGAATTTGGAGACCCGGTGTAGAAATAGGCTTGAATTGGCCAAGGTTGAATTTTGGCGAAATCCGAACGGTAGGTGAGATTTTGATCCGGGAGTCGGAATGGAATTTCCAACAGTTGCAGTAGCTCCGTTAGGTGATTTTGGATGTGCCTGCAAAATTTCAGGTCATTCGGACGTCGTTTGGTCGGGTTTTTGATTGAATGTGTAATTTGGAATGTTTTAAGGAATTTAGGCTTGAATTCGATGCGAATTATGGGTTTTGATGTTGTTAGACGTGTTTTGAGGATTGGAGCAAGTTCGAATGAGGTATTAAGATGTGTTGGTATGTTTGGATGAGGTCCCGGGGGCCTCGGGGTGTTTTCGGATGGTTAAACGGGATAAAATTGTGGAAAAATTGCAGGTTGGGATCCTGCTTCTGTTGTTTCCGCTCCTGCGGAATTTTGGACGCAGGAGCGAGTCCGCAGAAGCGGACGAGGTGCGCAGGAGCGGGTGATTTCGCAGAAGCGGAAGAACTTCCGCTGAAGCGGGGTCGCTGGTGCGAGCCAGTGATCGCAGAAGCGGACGGGGGGAAAATTTGCTGGTTCCGCAGAAGCGGACGTTTGACCGTTTGGGCGAGACCGCAGAAGCGGTCGAGGATGCGCGAGGCGGATTTGTCCGCGTGAGCGGAAGCTTCTTCGCGAAGCGGGACCGCTTAGCGGCCCTTTGTTCGCGGAAGCGGAAATGGCCGGCTAGGCCTGGAACCGCTGAAGCGACCCTTTGGTCGCGGATACGGGAGCGTAGAAGCGGAAAATGTTCCGCAGAAGCGAAAATCGCTGTAAGTAAGTGTATCAGAAGTTAGAAAAATTTCAGAACATTTCACACATTTTGGGTCTCGGCTTTAGAGGCGATTTGGGCGATTTTGAAGAGAAATTCAAGGGAAATCATCATGTAATCATCTATGGACTTAAACTATGATTAGTATTGGTAATATTATGCAATTATATCATGAAAATGGAGGAATTTGGGGTAATTTATGGAGGATTTAGCCCTAGGCTTGAACTTTAGAAAATCAAGGTTTTGAATGGGCAATTGGAGTCCGATTTTGGTAAAATTGATATGCTTAGACTCGTATTGAGATGAGGGTTCCGAATATGTGACTTTCGTGATTTTTCGACAAGCGTACCGAAAGTCGGGTTTTGACAACTTTGGGAATTTTGATGTAAATTGAGTTATATTGATTGGGTGTCGTCCCATTGGCCTAATTTGTCGTGTTTCTACTGTATTTGATCAGATTCAACACGTGCGGAGCTTGATTCCCATGGCAAGGGCATTGCGGAGTAGTCGTCGCGCTGTATTGAGGTGAGTAATAGATGTGGGTGATGACCAGCGGGTTCGAAACCCCGGTATACCACTTTGTGACGTTGTATAGCGGCGAGACACGCACACTCTTGAGAGTGCGGGGTCGATCATGAACTGGAGACTATATATATTAGTCCAACCTGTTGATACTGTATTATTGGCTATTCTAGAGCCGTCGAACCTCCTCCTCGGATGGTTGCATATATATATATTGTGATAATGGCCACTCTTGAGCCGTTGAACCCCCTTCTTGTGCGGTTGAGTATACATGTGGGCCGTGAGCCAGTTATTGGATCCCGCGAGGATCGTTATCATTGTCTTATCATATAGACATGCTAGTTTACTACTAGTCCGCAGCTATTTTTGTTATCATGCCAATTCCAATCTCTGGAACTTGACATTACTGTTTTCCAACTGAAAAATGATAAAAGAGTTTTCAAAAACTACTTTTGAGCCTGCGAGGCTGTATCTGCATATTAGCTGACTAGTAGTGGATCGGGCCGCACGCCGCAGCAGGATATATGTTGGATCGGACTGCACGCCGCAGGGATATCTCTATGAGATGTGCTTGGGCTGTAGGAGCCCCTCCGAAGTCTGAACCCCCACAGTGAGCACGAGTACCCAAAATTGGAGTCGGGCTACGCGCCGTAGCGGTCATATCATGCATTGCATTGCATTTAGCTACATCTGCTAGTTGTTATGCTATTTATTGGTATTTGTTGGAACAGGTACAGTGAAGATTGATTCTATGACAGGGTAGCTGATTATAGCTTTACATAGTGCTTTATTGCGGATTTCTTATCTGCGCTGTCTTACCCTTGTTTATTACCACTGAGTCTGGCAGTACTCATTTTACTCCCCGCACCTTGTGTGCAGATCCAGGTACCTCTCAGCAGTGATCCAGTAGCTGTGCGAGGCGACGTTTGTGGATATTCGAGGTAGCTGCAGAGTCCGCAGGACCCGATATTCCTTCCTACTGTCTTTTGATTTTGTATTGACATTTCTTTCCGCACTTGGTATTTTGTAAACCCTTATACACTCATGTTCATTAGAGGCTCATGACTCTTGACCCTTGGTCTATGGGAGTTGATGCATTATGGGACTTGGTTCCCCGTTTTTGTTACATGTATTGCTTTTATTTCGTCAATTAATTTGCTTAAATGGGTTAAAGAGAGCTACTTGCTCCGTGGTTGTTATGGATTGGTCAGGCTGGCTTAGCAATGTGCTGGGCGCCATCACGACCGGATTTGGGGTCGTGACATGATGCGATCCCGTAAGGAAAGGTTCATGAGCAGTGCGATCGCGATAGTTATGATGCGATCGCTTATAGTAGCTAGGCTGAGCACTGCGATCGCGTCTGGGATCACGCGATCGCGTAGAAGGAAATTGGTCGCCCAGATTTTTTGTGCATCGCGAACGCGAGTCAATGGCTGCGATCGCATAGGGTTAACTGTCTTTCAGAAATATTAAAAACCAGAACAGTGTATTCACGACCCATATACCCAAAACTTCAATTTTTGAGTTCTTAGAGAGCAAGTTGACGGGAATTGAAGGGGATTTCACCGGGTAATCATCGGAGGTAAGTTCTATGGCCTAAATACGTGATTTTATCTTAGAATCCTCAATTATTTCAATGTTAATGGGAGGATTAATGGGGGATTTTTGCCCTAAGCCTGGGTTATGGTAAAACATTGATTTGAATGGGCAAACAGAGTCCAATTTTGGCAAACTTTATATGTATGGACTCGTGTTGAGATAAGGAATCCGAACGTCTACTTTTGTAAATTTTCGAGAAGCGTACCAAAAGTCGAGTTTTGGCAACCTTGTGGGTTTTGGTGTAATTCGAGTTGTTTTGATTGGGTAATGTTCCATTAGCCTATTTTGATATATTTGTACTGATTTTGGCTAGTTTTGTCGTGCGTGGATGCTGGTTCAAGGAGCTAAAGCGTCGCGGAGCTTGAGTTTTTGCCGGATCGAGGTGTGTATACTTGTAAATGATGTCCTGAGGGTTAGTAAACCCCGAACTTGCACATCTTTGTGTTGTATTGAGGTGACTTGCATGCTGGATAACTGGCGTGGGGTAGAGCACCATTGAGGATTGTGACTTGGTCCGTCCCGCGTAATGAATAATAACACCTAACTGCTTGATATTGAATTGACATCCTAATAAAAGATATTAATTATCATGAATTGGACTAATTATCATGCTTGGGCTTCGTGCCGATTATTTGAATCCTTCAAGGATTGGTATCACTGTCTTGATAACACTGTGCATATTTTTACTTCAATTTAAGGTTTCAAATGGTATTTTGCTACTCAGCATTTTTATAAAGTTATGAAAAACTTGATCAAGGTCTTAATGGCATTTCTAGCTGTGAGCTAATATGATACTGTTGCCCGAGGGGCTTTCTTGATTATTTGTTAGACTGATTGGGGCCGAGGGCCATATGTTAGTGCATGACGATTTATGTGAGCATATACATACACATGCATGGATCAGACTGCATGCCACAGTGGTATATGGATCGGGCTGCGTGTCGTAGCAGGTGTGATATTGATATTGCGCTTGGGCTGTAGGAGCCCATCCGGAGTTTGAACCCCCACAGTGAGCGTGAGCGCCTTTGCATGGATTTGGTTGTACGCCACAGCGTCATATGCACTGCATGGCATACATACATACATTGGTTTGTTTGTACAACGTGGCATAACATATAACACTTATACATTATTGGCATGCATGTTTATTTGCCTTATCGACCAGATCCCCTTGTGGTAATTGTTATGGAGTGCTGAGCCCAAGGTTCTGATTTGAGTGCAGACTTGCATTGCTTAAGAATGTAACCAGGTATTGGTATGTTATCGTGAAAGAAAGAAAGCTAAAAATCGAGATTAAATAATCTACTCACATATGCTGAAAAGGAATAAATCATAGTGTATTGAAGTTTAAAGATAGTTCTCTATTGTGTAGCATGAGATAGTGCTTAACGTGGTTTTCTTGCCTTCAGCATTATTTACTTTTATTTCCGCTGAGTTGGAAGTACTTACACCCAACTCCCTGCACCTTGTGTGCAGATCCAGGTACATCACAGTAGAGCTGATTTTATAGCTGCTCGGGAGTGCATTTGGATAGTCGAGGTAGCTGCCAGCATCTGCAGGACCTGACTCTCCAGTTTATCTTTATTTTGTTCTTTCTATCCCATACTTGTACACAGTTGTATACACTTTCACAGTTTATAAATTCTAGTAGAGGCTCATGACTTGTGACTCATGTTATGTTGGGAGGTTGTACTGGTTTGGGATGTCTAATCCCGGCATTTGAGTATTTCTTTATTATTATTCTATTGTTTTTTGTGCTTAAAAAGGGGTTAAATGTGAGCTGGTAGCTCCGTGTTTCTGTTGATTGGTCGGGCTGGCCTAGCCGTTTGCTGGGCGCCATCACGATCGAGTTTGGGGTCGTGACAATTTGGTATCAGAGTCTAGGTTACTAGGCCTTATGAGTCGTGAGCCAGTTGGTAGAGTCTTGTGGATCAGTACGGGGACGTCTATGCTTATCCTCAGGAGGCTGCAAACCTTTTAGGAAACATATCACAATCTTGGAATTCTTATCGTGCGCACTTGATTCAGCTTGAAATATAATTCTTAAAATTCCTTCCATACCTCTGTATGCGCACTCGAGCGTTCAGTAATATAATTGCCTTGATGGCTTGTGATTCCCTGATTGAGGGGTGAGATATGATCTCTATGAGTTAATGTTAGGCCAGTGGAGAGGACTCGAGGCCAGATGTTTGGCTATGGCTTGAGCACTATGGTGCTGATTCTACGAGATAGTATTATGAAATTTATATGACCAGTATTGTCCTATTTTGTGGAAGTGGCAGCTTGATAGTGGATGAGCTGTTAGCTGTTAGACTCTTACAGTGATCTATTGGGTAGTCCCCTAGCTATGGTCGTGGTGAATATGTTCATGTCTCTCAGTCGAAAGGTAAAGTGCATTACGTGTGGTAGTATGAGTTCAGACTCAGAAAAATCAAATGTGTTGTGCTATGTGCATTATGATGTCTTGTCAAATTGTCGATGTATTGTTAGGATGGTTTTGGTGATTCTCTAGCAGGTGGATAGGCCAAATTACAAAGGAAACTCTACCGGAATTTTTGGAAAATTTGAGACTTAGAAAAGATTTTTCACTTAAGGAATGGGCTTAACTGTTATGTGTGTATAGATGCAAGAATTGCAGAAGAGTTAAGTTCTCTGATGATTCGAGTTTCTGTAGAGGCTTGTAAATGACTTGAGTTTAATCTCACTATAATATTGTGGAAACATTTGAACAAGAATGCTATGAGTGGCTAAAAGTGCTTTGATGTATGGCTTCGAGCCAAGTTGGGGAGGTTGCTATTAATTAACTGATTGCACTGTTGTGTGCTATGTTGGTCTGTCTTTAAGTATGCTAGGAAAATTCTGACAAAATGGTGCTTCGTAGATATGAAGAAATACTAAGATGTTTTGAACTACAACTGAATAAGGGTGCATGCGCTCGAGAATGGTTTTGCGGTGTTCAAGATTTTGCTTGTAACAGTCAGGTGTCTTAAGATTGTGTATGTGGCTAAAGAATGTGGTTTCTTTAGAAAAAATCGAGACTTGTGGTATGTTATGTTAATTATGGGATTCTATGTATCCATATTGGAAAGTAATGATAACAAATTCAAAATCGTAGGAAGTTCTTCAAATAAAGTATTATAAAATGTGGTACATCTGGGAAACATTGAGAGAGTACTCAGTGGCCTATGGGTCTTAGAACGTGTGGTCTTATGTACGAGTCTCGTGTGGTAACATGAGTCGAAGTATTGTAGTTCTACAGAAAAGGCTAATATTAAATTAAAGATGAATCAGAAAGGAATTGGGTAGATGGAACAACTTGTTAATAAACTTAAATGGTTTGATAAGGATACGATTAATTCTTAGTATGTGTTTGAAGTAATGACTCTTGCAGATATGGTGCAACAAAGCTCTTGAGTGTTGGCACTTGCGTAGCTCGATGTGGGTAAAAGAACTCAGTCCTAGCAGTTAAACTTATGCAACTATTTGGAAGAAATGGTTTGTGATGTGTTTTTCCATGATTCAAAAATGAGTATATTTCCTGTCGGTATGCGAAGCATGGAATCTGTAATGATTTTTCTTCCATATGGGAAGTCATTAAAATTCTCAAGTAGCATGGGCAGTTGCAGATAATCTGAGAATCAATCTTTCTAGTGATTAATGAAATGGTATTGCTATTCTAGTGGTTTGGCAGAGTATATGGTCAAAAGGGCAAGGCAATGTCAACTGATAATATCTAGTGGTATTGTGGTATCCTCTTGTTAGATCAACGGTGATGATTGAGTTGTTATGGTATAGGGAAATTTCTGAATGGCTTTCGTGGTATGAATGGATGCTTGATGTGTGTTATGTATTCGTATGGTGGAGTGTGGAATCACGCATAGTGATTCATGTGTTATATATGTGTTGGAGACTAGAAGTTCTCGTAATCCGCCTACGCAGTGGTGGTATATCGTGTGTATCGGCATCGTTTAGCAGTTGTTGGAAATAGGAAACACTAGTGGCTCTCTCGTTACTTGATATGATGAATTTGAATAATGATATATAATTGCGGACTGGTTGTTGTAAGTCAGGTTATCTAGACTGTGTGATATGGACTATGTTAGAAAAATGTCACAAACTGCGTGGCAGAAAGCATCAAATCATGCTCCAGCAGGGTAGTTGTACCCTAGGGCTAGCGAACGGCCAGTAGGTATTGCTTTGTCAGTTGGGCCTTCATGGCGAATGTCAGTGTAGAGGTATCTACCATTGATACATTTTTGGTATTGAGGAACTTTGTCGGATGCGTTTCATGTGGCCGAGCTTGAGGTTATATATGTTTGTTGTAATGAGCAACTTAACCCGATGTGCGTTCCCTTTTGCTAGATTTATGCGTGGATTGGGTGGCACGCCGCTATAGGTATAATATCTGGATCAGGTGGCATACAGCCACAGGTATGGTATCTGGATCGGGTGGCACGCCGCCACGGGTATGTCATTGGGGCGGGTTGCACACCGCAATAGTGTAATGTGAAAATAGACTTAATTATATGTTACCTTGTATACAATACTTCCTGGCTTCTGAGGAAAAGTCTGTATTGGGTATCGCTCTGCAAATAGCACATCAGTTGTGTCCTTTCAGGATTTGATAGCATATATTAATTGTTTCACCATGGGTGAGATTGATTGCTTGGGTTCAGACCCAGATCTGTGCGTGGCTGACCGTTCTGAGCATGGTGACTAAGGTGCTGATAGAATCATGAGTCATGGCAAGGCAACATGATGTTATGACCTTTTGAGAATGAGTCATGTACTCTATTCCTATGATGTGAGATGGGATCTCAATTCTATGTTATGATGGTACAGAGGAATTGAATTACAACTTTGTTGTTGGGGTCAGTTGTCATGATTTGAGTATGTTCAGACTTTGCCTATTGGAGCCTATGGTGTGCTCGTCGCGGCTTAGGCCAATGTTGAGGTGTCATATCACCAGTGCGGTGTGTTATAACCGAAATGATCATTTGAGTCATTGAGCATATGTGTTTCAGTTGGTTAGATGGGTAATATCGAGATTTGGCTTCGAAATCTGTTGTGGTATCAGTTAAAAGGGAAATGGATTCATGAATAGTTGATCTAAGAGATGGGTTCGATATATCGCGTGTTCGGTTGCCGTGGGCAGGATATGAAGGTGTTGGAAGAAGACTATATCTAATGAGAAAGGTTTTTTCTACTAGTATTTGGTTATTGTGGCCAATTGTTGTGATTAGAGACCATCGTCTCGAGTGATTGGGGTTGTTTGATGCATCATATGATCACACCCGGAGTGACTAGTATGGGTAATTATAGTTGGTTCGGGTGTACTCTGAGTATAGATGTGAGATTCAAATTTGGTATATGATTTCAGAAAGTGCAATGTGGTTTATGGTTCATATAGACTGTGGAAATTCAGCTATACTGTGTTATCGGACTTATGATAGATAGGGTGAAGTGGTATCACCCCGAGTATGTACTTGGTGAGGTCATTCAGCTATTGTGTTGCTTCTAGTAAACCTCTTGGTCCGCTCGAGGACAAGCGTTTGCTTAAGTTGGGGAGAATGTGATGACTCGGCCCATCATTATATGAGTTATCACCCCATTTTCCCTGATATATGTTTGTTCATGTTTAAATAGGTTCGTTTGGTGAGCTTGAGTCAATTCGGATTGAGTTTGGTTGGAAATGAGACAAATAGTCTTTTAGAAGAAGGAATAGTTGGGAAAAATCAACCGGATGTTGAATTGTGAGTTAGAGAGCTCAGAATTGAATTATGATGATTCAGTCAGTTCCGGGAGGTCATTTGAGGCTTAGGAGAGCGATCGGAATTGAATTTGGAGGCCCGGTGTAGTCTTAGGCTTGAATTGGCTAAGGTTGAATTTTGGCGAAATCTGAATGGTAGGTGAGATTTTGATTCGGGAGTCGGAATGGAATTCTGACAGTTGCAGTACCTTCGTTAGGTGATTTTGGATATGCATGCAAATTTTTAGGTCATTCGGATGTCGTTTGGTCGGGCTTTTGATTGAATGATGGTTTCGGAAGTTCTAGTTGAAACTTAGGCTTGAATCCGCCATGATTTGATGATTTCCGTATTTACGGGCGTGTTTTTATGATTGGAACAATTTTTTATCGTGTTTTGGAGTAGGTTTATGGTTTTCGTTGGGGTCCCGGGGGCCTCGGGATTAATTCGGGGGTCCAAACGGACCATTTTGTGCCAAAATGAACTGCTGAAATGCTACAATAAAATTGCAGGTTATTTGTTCTCTACGATCGCGTACATGGCCACGCGATCGCGTAGTGTATCAAAGAGGGCTGGGAAGTTTGCTCTTCGCGATCGGGACATCAGGGATGCGATCGCGTAATGTTAAGGGTTTGTTCATCGTGATCGCGAGGCTGTCGATACGATCGCGTAAGGAAAGGTTCATGAGCGGTGCGATCGCGGTAGGTGCGATCGCGTAGAGTAGCAAGGCTGAGCAATGAGATCGCGTATGGGACCACGCGGTCGCGTAGAAGGAAATTGGTTGCCCAGATTTTTTGTGTATCGCTATCGCGAGCCAATGGCTGCGATCGCATAGGGTTAACTGTCTGTCAGAAATATTAAAAACCAGAACAGTGCATTCGCGACCCATGTACCCAAAACCTCTATTTTTGAGTTCTTAGAGAACAAGTTGACGGGAATTGAAGGAGATTTCACCGGGTAATCATCGGAGGTAAGTTCTATAGCCTAAATACGTGTCAATTATTTCACTGTTAATGGGAGGATTAATGGGGAATTTTTTCCCTAAGCCTCGGCTATGGTAAAACGTTGATTTGAATGGGCTAACGGAGTCCAATTTTGGCAAACTTTATATGTATGGACTCGTGTTGAGATAAGAAATCCGAATATGTAACTTTTGTAATTTTTCAAGAAGCGTACCGAAAGTCGAGTTTTGGCAACCTTGTGGGTTTTGCTGTAATTCAAGTTGTTTCGATTGGGTAATGTTCCATTAGCCTATTTTGATATATTTGTACCGATTTTGGCCAGTTTTGACGTGCGTGGATGCCGGTTCGAGGAGTTAAGTCATTGCGGGGTTGAGTTTTCGCCGGATCGAGGTGGGTAATACTTGTAAATGATGTCCTGAGGGTTAGTAAACCTCAGACTTACACATCTTCGTGCTGTATTGAGGTGACTTGCACGCCGGATAACAGGAGTGGGGTAGAGCACCATTGCGGATTGTGACTTGGTCCATCCCGCGTAATGAATAATAAAACCTAATTGCTTGAAATCGAATTGACATCCTAATAAAAGATATTAATTATCATGAATTGGACAAATTTTCATGCTTGGGCTTCGTGCCGATTATTTGAATCATTCAAGGATTGGTATCACTGTCTTGATAACACTGTGCATATTCTTACTTCAATTTAAGGTTTCAAATGGTATTTTGCTACTCAGCATTTTTATAAGGTTATGAAAAACTTGAACAAGGTCTTAATGACATTTCTAGCTATAAGATAATATGATACTGTTGCCCGATGGGCTTTCTTGATTATTTGTTAGACTGATTGGGGTCGAGGGCCATATGTTAGGGCATGACAATTTATGTGAGCATATGCATACACATGCATGGATCGGACTTCACGCCACAGTGATATATGGATCAGGCTGCGCGCCGCAATAGGTGTGATATTGATATTGCGCTTGGGCTGTAGGAGCCCCTACGGAGTCTGAACCCCCACAGTGAGCGCGAGTGTCTTTGCATGGATCGGGGTATACGCCACATCGTCATACATACATTGGTTTCTTTGTATTTCGTGGCATAACATATAGCACTCACACATTATTGGCATACATGATTTATTTGCCTTATCGACCAGATCCCCTGGTGGTAATTGTTACGGAGTGCTGAGCCCAAGGGACTGATTTGAGTGTAGACTTGCACTGCTTGAGATTGTACGCAGGTATTGGTATGTTATCATGAAAGAAAGAAAGCTAAAAATCGAGATTTCTAAATAATCTACTCACATATGCTAAAAAGGAATAAAATGATAGTGTATTGAAGTTTAAATATAGTTCTGTATTGTGTAGCATGAGATAGTGCTTTATGTGATTTTCTTGCCTTCAGCGTTATTTACTTTTATTACCGCTGAGTTGGAAGTACTCACACCCGACTCCCTACACCTTGTGTGCAGATCCAGGTACATCACAACATAGCTGATTTTATAGCTGCTCGGGAGTGCATTTGGACAGTCGAGGAAGCTGCCAGCATCCGCGGGACCTAACTCTCCAGTTTATCTTTATTTTGTTCTGTCTATCCCACACTTGTGCACAGTTGTATACACTTTCACAGTTTATAAATTCTGGTAGAGGCTCATGACTTGTGACTCCTGTTCCGTTGGGAGGTTGTACTGGTTTCGGATGTCTAATCCCGGCGTTTGTGTATTTCTTTATTATTATTCTATTGTTGTTTATTCTTAAAAAAGGGTTAAATGTGAGGTGGTAGCTCCGTGTTTCTGTTGATTTGTCGAGCTGGCCTAGCCGTTTGCTAGGCGCCATCACGACTGGGTTTGGGGTCATGACAATAGAGGTGACTTACACGCCAAATATGAGCGTGGGGTAGAGCACCGTAGGGGATTATGACTTGGTCCGCCCCGGTTGTTGATTTTAATGCGTACTTGACTACAACTACTTGTTATCATCATGATTTGGGCTGATTACCATGTTTGGGCTTCGTGCCAACTATGTGAATTCATCGGGGATTGAGATTTCTATTTTATCATATCTTGCATACCATTTGGCGTCAGTCCAAGGTTTTAAATACTGTTTTGCAACCTCAGCCATATTTCTAAGTTTTAAAAACTCAAATGATACTTTAAATACTATTTTCGAGCTGAGAATTACTGTTTTAAAATGCCCAAGGGGTTTATAATTTTTTTGGACTATGCATGGATCAGGCTGCGCGGTGCAGCAGTGACTTGAAACAGTGATAACAATGACATTGTATGATGGGACTTGAAACAGTGGTAACAATGGCACTGTATGATATAAATTGGTCAAGTAATATTGGTTGACCATACAAGTAACATCGACTGACCAGTATATTGCGTTTGGGCTGTAGGAGCCCTTCCGGAGTTTGTACACACCCCTAGTGAGTGTCGTCGATGATAAATCATATGAATGGTTGGCTCGGGTTGCACGCCGCAGCGGTCATATGCATTACATAGAATTCACACATTGATTCATGTTTGTACTACATCGCATGACATTCAACACTCTCATATCATTGGCATCCATGCTATATCTTGCATTGTGTGCCAGATACACTGGTGTTATTCTGAATATAGCTGAGCCCGAGAGGCTGATGTTGTACTTGTGAGTTAGGAATGAGCCCGCGGGGATGATACTGTACTGAGAGATTGATATTGGGTCCGAGGGGCAGATTTCTGATTATTTATTACTTGTTGAAATTATTTTCGCAACTGGTGAAAGGATCATATTCAAAAAGAGGTTTTAAACTGAGCTAGATATTTTTCGAAAGGTTTCTAAAAAGGGTTGCATTGTCCTATATAGCATGATGGAATGCTCTTACACGATTTCTTACCACTCGGCATTATTAACTCTTATTACCACTGAGTTGGAAGTACTCACTTTACTCCCCGTACAATGTGTGTTGATTCAGGTACTTGACTACCCGGTAGCGGGTTTTGAGCTAATTGAAGATTTGCTATCATAGCGGAGCTAGGTGACCGCTAGCGTCCGCGACACGAAATCCTCTCCCTTATTTTATGTGGTTTATGTTACTTTAAGACTTTGTTCCTATTTCTGGACTTGCAGTACTTTAGTGAATTCTGTATTTGCTCGTAACTAGTGATACCCAGATGTCGGGCTGTGCCGGGATGGTTCCATATTATTATTGTTATTTTCTATGCTTTTGATTATGCTAATCATGTTTTAGCTTTATAAACGCTAAATAACTGTTAAAAATGAAGTGTTTAATATGTTGGCTGGCCTTGTCTTCACGAGAGGCACCATCACGACCGGGTATAGGATTTGGGTCGTGACAAGTTGGTATCAGAGCCTAGGTTACATAGGTCTCACGAGTCATGAGCAGGTTTAGTCGAGTCTTACGGTTCGGTATGGAGACGTCTGTATTTATCCTCGAGAGACTGCAGAACCTTTAGGAAAAACATCACTTTCTTGGAATTCTTATCGTGCGTACTTGATTTAGCTTGAGATATAACTCTTGAAATTCCTTCCACACATCTGTATGAGCACGCGAGCACTCAGTATTATATGTGCCTTGATGGCTTGTGATTCCCCGATCAAGGGGTGAGAGGTAATCTCCGTGAGTTCATGTTGGGCAAGTCTGGAGGACTTGACACCTGATCTTTGCATATGGCTTGAGCACCAAGGTGCTGATTGTGTAAGTAAATATTTTAAACTTATGTGTTCGGTATTGTCCTTATTAGCCGTAACAGCGGTTGGACATCCATGTGTTGAGTATGATAGTATTGTGAGATGTATCTATGTGATCTTAGTAGTGAGGAAGGAGTCTGCTAGATAATAGATGAACTGTTAAGTGTTCGATTCCTATTGTGATTCGATGTGTAGCCCGTGTCATGGGCATGTGACGAATATTTTTGTATCTCCCAGTCGAAGGGTTAGGTGCAATACTTGTGGCGGTATGAGTTGAGACTCAGAAAGACTAAATTGGATATATTATGTATATGACGGTGGGAGATGAGCTGAAATACTAAATTGAGGCGAAACAGGTGGGTTATCTCCTGCGGGGTGTTCTTGAGTGGTATGATCCTTATGTGTACGTTAGAAGATCCCATGTGTAATTTAAATGTACGTGTTGTAATTTGAAAATTTTAGTCGCTCCAAAGAGTGGACTCAGCTGATGTGGGGATGAATGCGAGGTTTGTAAAGGAATCCAGTGTCCGAGGATCTATGTTTTCATAAACTAGTAAATGATTTGAGTTAATATCACTATAATACTATGGCATCATTAGAGTAAATGTATTATGAGTTATTGAATGTATCTTGATAGATGGCTTCGAGCCAAGTTGGGGAGGTTGCTGTTGATAAGCTGATTGCACAGTTATGTTCTATGTTGGTTACGTTTCGAGGTATACCGGTGAATCAGTTTTGGTTGCAGAAATTGAGCCGAGGACGGCACATGGAAGCAAAATTTTAATAAAGGTTATGTGGTGTTTCGTAGATGTGAGGAAATATTAGGATGTATTGAGTTGTTGTTGATAAAGAATGCTCAGTGTGTAGAGAAGGAAGATGTCTTTTTGTGTTGGAATGAGATCATATCATGCGGTGTCTGAGTGCTAATAAGGCACGAGTGGTTTTGTCTGTTAAGTCAGGTAATTTACAATTGTATAAGGGTGAATGACTCTCGAGAATGGTTTTATTGTGTTCAATATTTTTGCATGTAATAATCAAGTGTCTTAAGGTTGTGTACGTGGCTAAAGATAGTGTTTTTCATTAGGAAGGATCAAGACTTGTGGTATTTTATGTTAATTATGGAATTCTATGTATATCTTGGAAATGTTTGAGAGGGTATTCAGTGGCCTATGGGTCTTAGAAAGTGTGGCCTATGTTTGAGAGGGTATTCAGTGTACTGAGAGGTTGATTTTGAGCCCGAGAGGCAGGTTTCTAATTATTTCTTACTTGTTGAAATTATTTTTGCAACTGTAGAAAGGATCATTTTTCAAAAGAGGTTTTAAACTGAGCCAGATATTTTCTAAAGGTTTCTAAAAAGGGTTGTATATTCCTGTATAACATCATGGAGTGCTCTTAAGTGATTTTTTATCACTCAGTATTATTAACTCTTATTACCAATGAGTTGGAAGTATTCACTTTACTCCCTGTACCATGTGTGCAGATTCAGGTACTTGACCACCCGGTAACGGGTATTGAGCTAATTGAAGATTTGCTATCATAGCGGAGCTAGGTGACCGCTAGCGTCCGCGGCACCAAATCCTCTCTCTTATTTTATGTGGTTTATGTTACTTTAAGACTTTGTTCCTATTTCTGGACTTTTAGTACTTTAGTAAATTTTGTAGTAGCTCATGACTAGTGACACCCCGATGTTGGGCTGTGAAGGGATGGTTCCCTGTTGTTATCGTTCTTTTCTGCGCTTTTAATTATGCTAATCTTGTTTTAGCTTTATAAATGCTAAATAACTGTTAAAAAAGAAGCTTTTGATCTGTTGGCTGGCCTTATCTTCACGAGAGGCACCATCACGGCCGGGTTTGGGATTTGGGTCGTGACATCTTTACATGTCATATATTGCCACTAGCATAGGTGTCATTGATTCAGAGAATGATGCTGCTTAGTCGTGGTTCTTTGAGCAATTCAAGATAGCATACGGTGAGAGTTTAAACATGTGTATCATTTTAGATAAAAATGAGATTATCATTAAATCTGTATCGAGAGTGTATCAAATGTACTACTTTTTGCTTGTATATGGCATCTATGGAACAACATATATAAAATTTTCAAAAAGAGCCATACAAAGTTGAGCGAGATATATTTTTTGATGGCAAAAGCATACATATAGGCTGAATTTGATAGTCTAATGGAAAAGGTGGAGAAGGTAGATATTAGGGTGAAAGAATGTTATAGATAAGAAAAATGGGCTAGGTTGTATGCACATGTTAACAGGGGATGGACCACGATGTAAATATTGCTAAGTCAATCAATGGCGCACTAGTGTCAGCAAGGAAATTGCCAATATACGACTTCCTCGAAATAGTTAGGAAAATGTTTGGACATTGGAATTGCAGCAATTGGAAAGAAGCTACACAGAGATACACAACATTTGAAAAAAAATACCAGGAGATGCTTACTTTAAATGAGCCAATGTTTACACGCATGACTGTAAGTTTTATTTTAATGTTATTGTATCATATATTTAGCCCTTATTTTAGATAGCTAATCTTTTTCTGAAACAATTTATACTATTTGGAATACTGTGCACATGTTCAGTGTATCGTTGGTTGAATTTAATGTTATTTTTTCTGTCCATACGCATTTCATAGCCAGATTTGAGATGTATATCATGTATTTAGAAGCTAAGCTGTAATTATATTTAATATTCTGCTAGTCTACATATAGGATGTATTCTTATGTATTCAAACATTTCCACTGTAATCAACTGAATAATTCTGCATTCTATATACAGAAATATGTTTGTATTCAATGCATATTTGATGTAATTCATACTAATGTAGATTTAATACGTCTATTCTTTGATTTATAAATTAATATTTTTGTTTATATGTGCTCAAAACTTATAGGTGTATGTTTAAATGTTGGTGGTACCATCGACTGAATACTTACATACGATGAACGATGAGGGGAGGCATTACACCGTGTGCCTATTAAAGAAAAAATACGTTTGTGGGAGGTTCCAAGTTGGCGAATTACCGTGCCCACATGTTTGGGCTGTATTGAAGAGCAAGTTTCTAATGCCAGAAGATTATTGGTGTGACTATTACAAACCAAATTTTGTTGTAATGACATATGATGTGCTTGTGTACACGCTACCGGACCGAAAGAAATGGAATAAACCAGCACATATTGCAGAGGAAGTTTTATCTCACATTCATACTTGTATTAGTGCTCCAACGATTCATAGATTCCGATGACATTTTGATATAATACCTTTTGCAGCTTTTAGTGAGTAGATTATTGATATAGTTAGTTATATTTTTGTGTGACTACATCTGGGTACACTCATATTCACTATTAGAATACGTCTGATTAAATAAGAAAAAATAAAGTGTTATTAACATATGAATAATAGTGTATTATAAAAAGATTTCATATGTCATTCAGCAATACATAAGTTATTCATTTTTTTTGAATACTTCTAAATAAATCTAGAAATGAAAAGTTATTGGATTTGAGTAAGTATAATATTCTCAATGTACAAACTAAGAAAATTCCTCATATATATATATATATATATATATATATATATTGTGACGACCCGACCCGACCTGTCGTCGCATGAGCTACCGCCACGTTTCCCTCTTATTGTGATGCTTCATGTTTTATATCGGTGTTTGAGTTGATCGGGTGTAATTGAATTGGTTTTGGTAAAAAATAAGGCACATAGCCTCGTAGAAGGAAGCTTATTTTAGAAACGTCAACCAGAAATTCACTATATGGTTAGAAGGCTCGGGCGTGAATTCTGGTGATTCAGATAGCTTCGATGGATGATTTATAACTTGGAAGAGTAATCGAAATCGAATTTGGAGGTCCGGTGTAGAAATAGGCTTGAATTGGCGAAGTTGGAATTTTGGCGAATTTCGATTGATTAGTAAGATTTTGATCTGGGATTCGAAATCGAATTCTAAGAGTTGTAGTAGTTTCGTTAGGTGATTTTGGACATGTCTGCAGATTTTTAGATCATTCGGACATCGTTTGGTCGGGTTTCTGATTAAATGTTGGTTTCAGAAGTTATAGTTGAAACTTAGGCTTGAATTCTTCATGATTTGATGATTTTGTGTTTAAGGACGTATTTTTATGATTGGAAAAAGTTCGTATGGTGTTACGGGATATGTTGGCATTTTTGGTTGAGGTCCCGAGGTCTTCGGGGTGATTTCGGGTGTTCAAACGGACTTTTTTTGGTTAGAAATGAGATCAGATTTTGCTGTCTTAATGTTGCAGAGGAATTGTTCTTCGCAGTCGCGGGTGTGGTGTCACGATCACGTAATAGCTTTTGGGAGGCAGGTGATTTTTTCTTCATGTTCGCATTCATTGGTCTGTGTTCGCGAAAGGTTAGAGGAATGTGCTTTGCATTCGCACAAGAAAGGTCGCGTTAGCATTGAAGGAATTTGGCAGGTCAGATTAATGTTCTCTGCGTTCGCGTTAGTGGGTTCGCGATTGCGAAAGGTCGGGCAGAAGTGCATCGCGTTCGCATTGGTCAAGTCGCTTTCGCATAGAGTAATTTGGAGGCCTTGGATTTTTGTTCTTCGTGATCGCGGGAGCCGGGTCGCGATCGCGACGAAGTATTTCAGGACCTGGGTAGACCTGTTTTATAACATGTCATCTGCGGGTTTAAACCCATTTCTTCCATTGTTGAACACATTTGGAACTTTTGGACGAGGTTTAAAGAGGATTTTACCTAGAATTCAATTGGAGGTAAGATTTATGAGCTAATTACGTGATATTATTGAAGATTCGTCCATTAAATCCCTGAAATTGGGTATAAAATTGAATAAACTAGGGCTTAGTTTTTGCTATGTAAATTTGGGATTTGATAGCCCATTTGAACTACGATTTTGATAAATTTTATATGTACGGACTCGTGGTGAGGCGAGGATTCCGAAAATGTGAGTTTCATAATTTTTCGAGAAGCAGGTTCGGGGCTCGGGTTTTGCTGGTTTCGAGATTTTTCTTATATTTCAATTGTTTTCGATTGGGTGTTGTTCTATTAGCCTATTATTATATATTTTACAGATTGTGGCTAGTTTCGACGCGTGCAGAGGACGATTTGAGGAGCAAAGGTATCACATGGTAGAATTTTTGCCGGATCGAGGTGGGTAATACTTGGAAATGATGTCCTGAGGGTTTGTAAACCTCGGACTTGCAAATTGTAGTGCTGTATTGAGGTGACTTGCACGCCGGATAACGGGTGTGGGGTAGAGCACAATTGGGAATTGTGACTTGGTCCGTCCCGCTTAATATAAATACTACCTAATTGCTTGAAATTGAATTGACACCCTAATAAATATATTAGTTATCATGAATTGGACTGATTGTCATATTTTGGGCTTCGTGCCGAATATTTGAATCCTTCAGGGATTGATATCGTTGTCTTGGCATTACTATGCATATTTTCATCTCAGTCTAACATTTTAAAATGGTATTTTTGCAACTCAGCATTTTCCTATAAGATTTGAAAACTTAAATAAGGTTTTGATGAAATTTTTAGCTGAGAGCTGCTATGTTACTTTTGCCCATGAGGCTTATGAGCATTCATGATTATGCATGGATCGGGCTGCACACCGCAGTAGGAGTGATATTGATATTGCGCTTGGGCTGTAGGAGCCACTCCGGAGTCTGAACCCCTACAGTGAGCGCGAGCGCCTAATTGGATCAGATTTTACGCCACACCGTCATGTGTATTGCATTGCATTCATGCATTGGTTTTTATTTGTACTACGTGGCATGACATTTAGCACTCATATATTACTGGCATACATGTATTAATTTCCTTGTTGATCAGATACCCTGATGAAAATTATTAAAGCAGTGCTGAGCAAAAGGGGCTGACTTGAGTGTAGACTTGCACTATTTGATCTTGTACCCAGGTATTGTACTGTTAATAATGAAAGAAGGAGATGTTTTAAAAAGAGATTTCAAAATCTACCGAGATATGTTATAAAGGAATACCATGAAAGTGTACTGCAAATCTAAAAAAATGTGGTTCTATATTTTATAGCACATGATAGTACTTTGTGTGGGTTTCTTTTCCTCAGCATTATTTACTTTTATTACCCCTGAGTTTGAAGTACTCACTCAACTCCTTGCACCATGTGTGCAGATTCATGTATTTGGAAGCTTAGCTAAGCGAGGCGCTGGTCTCGAGCTTCATTTGGCACCGTCGAGGTAGCTGCCTGGCGTCCGCAGGACCCGACATTTCCTCTTATCACTCTGTTGTTTTGTTTATTCCGAGTACATTCAAACTTCTAGATTTATTTTCAGTATTGTCCTGATATTCTGATATAGGCTCTTGACTCGTGACTCCAGGTCTTTGGGAAGTTATGTCATTTTTGTGAGATGTTCGGGATATTTTTATAACTATCAGCTTATTTGGTTTATTCCACTATTAAGGATTTCTAAATAAATTGTTTTTGAGCTCTAAGCTCTGGTTGAGAGCAGATTTGGTCGGGCTTGCCTAGCCGTTGGGTTGGACGCCATCATGATCAAGGTTTGGGGTCGTGACAAGTTGGTATCAGAGCCTAGGTTACTAGGACTCATGAGTCTTGAGCCGGTTAGTAGTGTCTCGCGGATCAGTACGGAGACGTCTGTATTTATCCTCGGGAGGCTGTTGACCTTTTAGGAAACACTTCACATTCGTGGAACTCTTATTGTGCGTGCTTGATTCAGCTTGAGATGTAATTCTTGAAATTCCCTCCACGCGTTTATGTACACACTCGAGCGCTCCGTACTATATTTGCCTTGATGGCTTGTGACTCCCCGATCGTAGGGCGAGATATAATCTCCAGAAGTTCATATTGGGCCAGTCGGGAGGAATTGAGGCCGGATCTTTACCTATGGCTTGAGCACCGAGGTGCTGATTTTGGTGAGCTGGTATTATGAATTTATATGATCAACAGTGTCCCTAATTATGGAAATGGCAGCTTGATAATGGGTGAGTTATTAGGTGTTTGATTCTTATTGTGATCTGTTGTGTAGCCTCGAGTTATGGGCGTGGAGAATAATTTCATGTCTCTTAGATGGGAGGTAAAGTACGTTACGTGTGGTAGTATGAGTTCAGGTTTAGAAAGACGAAATTGCTTGTGCTATGTGTATTATGGTGGAAAGTGTGCTGAAATACTGAATCGAGGCAAAACAGGTAGGTTATCTCCTGTGGAGTGTCCTTAGGTAGGTTGATTGTTATGTGTAATTGAAAGGTCTTTTATATGTGTTATGATTCGAATAGGTGCAACTCATGTCCATGTATCAATTTTGATAGTATAATTCGTGTAGTATTGAGATTAATGTTGTTGATATAAATTGTGATGCCTTGTCGAGTTTTGGATGTGTTGTTAAGATGGTTTTGGTGATTCTCTGGCAGGTGGATAGGCTCAAATTACAAAGGAAACTCTACCGGGATTTTTGGAAACTTTGGGACCTAGTACGGATTTGGTCGCCTAAAGAGTGGGCTGAGCAGTTGTGTGAATAAATGCAAGAGTTGTAAAAGAGTTAAAATTTCTGATGATAAGTGTCTCCACAAAACTTGTAAATGACTTGAGTTTGATCTCACTATAACATTTAAGGCATCATTTGAGTAAGTTTGCTATGAGTGGTTAAAAGTGCCTTAGTATATGGCTTCGAGCTAAGTTGGGGAGGTTGCTATTGACTAGCTGATTGCACTGTTATGTGCCATGTTGGTTCTATCTCAAGGTATGTTGGCGGATCAGTTCTGGTGGCGGAAATTGAGCCGAGAATGGCGTATGTGAAGGGAAATTTTGGATAGAAGTTATATGGTGCTTCACAGATGAGAAGGAATAACAGGATGTTTGAGCTGCAGTTGATAAAGAAAGATGGCAGCTGTCACGACCCGGATTTTCCCCCAACATCGTGATCGTGATGGCGCGTACTCGTGGTAGCTAGGCAAGCCACTGTATTCATACTATCCTGTTTTTAACACAATTTTAATTAAATAATTGCGGAATACTTTATCGAAATAAAAATAACTAATTACAAGATGAAAATCATACTGAAATCCTCTACCCAAGACGTGGAGTCACCAACTCACGAACTACTACTGAATACTACACATAAGAGTTTGAAAGAAATATAACATAATTTTGTTTGTCTCGGAACAAAGAGACTACAGCTAGTAACATAAATAAAGAGAGAGACGCCGGGCTTGCGGACGTCTACAAGCTACCTCGGTCTCAAATGTGATCAACTCCCACACAAAAGATTTACTGCTGCTGCTCCTGATCGTAACCTGGACCTGTGCAAAAACGCACGGAAGTGTAGTATCAGCACAACCGACCCCATGTGCTGGTAAGTGCCTGGCCTATCCCGGCGAAGTAGTGACAAGCCTAGGACCAGACACCCACATAAACCCGTGCAATTCAATATATATGTATACCACAGAATAACAAGAAATAACCAGGTAATAACACAATAAGAAATATCTCAAAGAATTCAACAATTAACAACAGTTAATAAATTCACAATGAGAACAAAGTATAATGGAAACACAAGTAATATCAAATCAAAGAATAGCAAGCAGTTGCACGACATCACCCTTCGTGCTTTTACTCTCATCCTCACCAAGTAAGCAAATAAAGTACACGGCATCACCCTTCGTGCTTTTACTCTCATCCTCACATCCATAGTACGGCATGATCCTTCGTACATGGTTCAATAACAGGGCACGACATGATCCTTCGTGCATAATCAATAAAACATGGCACAACATTAACCTTCGTGCATAAATAATAAAACAAGGCACGGCATCACCCTTCGTGCATTATCACTCTTCCTCACCCAAATAACAATCACAGTTAAGGGCAAAGAAAGAAACAGTAATTCATAAACCATCCCAACAAGGGCAATCAATAATTATCTTCACAACAAGTCCCAACAAGGGAGAACCATAACAATTCTACAACCCGACAAAGGTTCAACAATTCATCTGTAAATATATCTCAAAATAAGCATTTTCAATGACTCACGGTCATACTAGACGCCAGTGTATGGATGCTCGTCACCACAGCCCATACACCACACTCGATCACATAACACATAACACATAACACATAATCCTATTCCCTCAAGCTAGGATAGAACAAACACTTACCTCGAATGTTTATGAACAATTCAATCCGTGGAAATGTCTTTTTCTTTCAAATTTGGCTCCAATCCAATCGTATCTATACACAATTGATTTAATATCATCAATACTACTCAACAAACTAATTCTTAAGACCAAATACAACTTTTACAACATTCTGCCCGGAATAGTGAATTTCGCCCCCGGGCCCACATGGTCGGAACTCGGGGTTCGGACCAAAATCCGGTTACCCATCCCCTCACGAGTTCATGTATATGATTTGTTTCAAAATCGGACCTCAATTCGAGGTCCAATTTCCCAATTTATGAAAAACCCTATATTCTAACAAAAACAAGAAATTCTACCATGAAAACCTTTGATTTCTATTGAAAAACATGTTTAATGATGTTAGGAATTGAAAGAATTAAGTAAAAAGTGACTTACAATTGTTTTGATGAAGAAGGAATCCGTGAAGAATCGCAAATGGCTGTTTTTGTTTTGTAAAAAGTGAAGAAATGAACTGAAAATCGTGTTTTACAGGTCTCTATGTTCGCATTTGCGAACATGGGTTCGCAATTGCGAACCCCGACCAATTTCTGGAGTTTGAAAAATAAGCTAAGGCTGGGAAGTTCGCATTTGCGAACTTTTGTTCGCATTTGCGAAGCCAAGGCAAATCTGGGGCTTCGCATTTGCGAACATTTGTTCGCATTTGCGAACCAGGCTGGAGAGGGCAGTGTTCGCATTTACGAACTAATGTTCGCATTTGCGAACACAGGAAGTAAAGGGCATTGTTCGCATTTGCGAACTATTGTTCGCATTTGCGAACATAGGCAGGACAAGGGGATGTTCGCATTTGCGAACAATTGTTCGCATTTGCGAACAAGGCTGGGTCATGAGGGGCTTCGCATTTGCGATCAGGGTTCGCATTTGCGAGCCCTGCCTTGATCTGCCCCCTTCGCAATTGCGAGAAATGCTTCGCAATTGCGAAGCCAACAGCTGGGTGAAAAACCAGCAGTGCAAAAATTCAGAATTTAATCCAACGGCCTATCAAATCTTTACCCGAGCCCCCGGGCTCCAAACCAAACATGTACACAACCTCAAAAACACATTATGAACTTGTTCGCGCGATCACATCGCCAATATCACATCGTTTTCATCAAATCAAGCCTCAAATTCATGATTTTCATACTTTTGGTTTTCAAAACTTTCAAACTTGGAACTCAAGGTCCAAAACATCTCAAACGACATCCGAATGTCACCAAACTTTACAGAAATCACATATATAATATTTAAGACTTGTACCGGGCGTCGGAACCAAAATACGAGCCCGATACCAAGGTCAATTAATTCATTTCCTTTAACAATTACATCAAAAACAATTTCATAGAAAAATTCATAACTTGGGCTCTAGGCCTCGGAATTCGACTCCGGACGCATGTCCAAGTCCCATATTTTCCTACGGACCTCTCGGGACCACCCAATCTCGGGTCCGGATCCGTTTACCTAAAATGTTGACCGAAGTCAACCATATCAATATTAATATCATTTTTATCCACATTTCTCATAGAATTCATATTTTCTATCACAAAATCTTTCCGGCTACATGCTCGGATTGTGCACGTAAATCGAGGCAACATGGACTGAGGTTTTCAAGGCCTCAGAAGCTCGAAATGATTAATAAAATAGTGATGACCCTTTGGGTCGTCACAATCTCCACCTCTAAAACAACCGTTCGTCCTCGAACGGACAAATGAAAGAAGTACCTGAGTCAGAAACAAGTGTGGGTAGCGGCTCCGCATATCGGACTCGGACTCCCGAGTCGATGCCTCGGGAGGCCGACCTCTCCACCGAACACACACGGAAGGATAACTCTTCGACCTCAACCGTCGAACCTCGCCGGTCTAAAATAGCCACCGGCTCCTCCTCGTAAGATAGATCATTGTCCAATTGGACAGGTATCGAAGTCTAACACATGTGTGGGATCGCCGTGGTATCTCCGAAGCATAGATACGTGAAAAACCGGATGCACGGCCGATAAGCTAGGCGGCAAAGCTAATCTGTAAGCCACCCCTCCCACTCTGTCTAGAATCTCAAATGGACCAATATACCTAGGGCCGAGCTTGCCCTTCTTCCCGAACCTCATCACGCCCTTCATAGGCGACACTCGGAGCAATACTAGCTCACCAACCATGAAATCTACATCTCGAACCTTACGATCTGCATAAGTCTTCTCTCTGGACTGAGCTGAGTGCAATCTCTCCTGGATAGTCCTGACCTTATCCAAGGCCTCCTTTACCAAGTCTGTACCCAACAACTGAGCCTCTCCCGGTTCAAACCATCCAACTGGTGATCGACATCGCCTACCATACAACGCCTCATACGGAGCCATCCGGATGCTAGACTGGTAACTGTTATTGTAGGCGAACTCTGCTAATGGCAGAAACTGGTCCCACGAGCCTCCGAAATCAATAACACAGGCTCGAAGCATGTCTTCTAGAATCTGAATAGTCCTCTCGGACTGGCCATCCGTCTGAGGATGAAATGCTGTACTCAACCGAACCTGGGTGCCTAACTCCTGCTGGACCGCTCTCCAGAACCGCGAGGTAAACTGCGTACCCCGATCAGAGATAATAGATACTGGCACTCCACGGAGACGAACAATCTCCCTAATGTAAACCTCCGCTAACCTCTCCGACGAGTAGGAGACAGATACTGGAATAAAGTGTGCCGACTTGGTCAGCCTATCAACAATGACCCAAATAGCATCAAATTTCCTCCGAGTCAAAGGAAGTCCAATAACGAAGTCCATAGTGATCCGCTCCCATTTCCACTCGGGAATTTCAATCCTCTGGAATACACCACCAGGTCTCTGGTGCTCATATTTCACCTGCCGACAATTTAGACACCGAGCGACATACGCAACGATATCTTTCTTCATTCTGCGCCACCAATAGTGCTGCCGTAAGTCCCTGGTACATCTTCGCGGCGCCCGGGTGAATAGAATACCGCGAACTGTGGGCCTCCGCTAAGATCAACTCTCGAATCCCTTCGACATTGGGCACACAAACTCGACCCTGCAATTTCAATACCCCATCATCATCTAGATTTACCTGTGTGGCACCTCCCCGCTGTACCGTATCTCTCAACTCACGCAAATGAGGATCATCAAATTGCCTCTCACGGATACGCTCTAATAAAGAAGAACGAGCGACCGTGTAGGCTAACACCCTGCTAGGCTCAGAAATGTCTAATCTCACGAACCGGTTGGCTAAGGCCTGGACATCTAGAGCTAATGGTCTCTGACTGACCGGAATGTATGCAAGACTACCCATGCCGGCATACTTTCTACTCAAAGCATCGGCCACCACATTGGCCTTACCTGGATGATATAAGATAGTAACATCATAGTCTTTTAGCAACTCTAACCATCTCCACTGTCGTAGATTCAACTCCTTCTGCTTGAACCAGTACTGTAGGCTTTTGTGATCAGTGTACACCTCACATGTCACACCATATAGATAATGCCTCCAGATCTTTAAGGCATGAACCACTGCTGCTAACTCAAGATCATGAACCGGATAATTCTTCTCATGTATTTTTAACTGCCTCGAAGCATAAGCGATAACCTTACCATTCTGCATCAATACCGCTCCAAGCCCTGTACGGGATCACAGTAAATTGTATAAGGCCCTGCACCCGTAGGTAGTATCAGCACTGGTGCTGTAGTCAAGGCTGTCTTGAGCTTCTGAAAGCTCCCCTCACACTCATCTGACCACTGGAACAGGGAACCCTTCTGGGTCAACCTGGTCATCGGGGCTGCAATAAAAGAAAACCCTCTACAAATCGACGGTAGTAACCTGCTAACCCCAAGAAACTCCGAATCTCAGTCACTGAAGCTGGTCGAGGCCAATTCTGGACTGCCTCAATCTTCTTTGGGTCTACCTAAATACCTTCCACCGATACAATGTGACCCAGAAATGCTATCGAACTCAGCCAGAACTCACATTTAGAAAATTTGGCATATAGCTGGTTATCTTTCAGAGTCTGAAGAACCACTCTGAGGTGCTGCTCATGCTCTTCCTGGCTGCGGGAGTACACCAGGATGTCATCTATAAAGACTATCACGAACAGATCTAAGTAAGGCCTGAATACCCGATTCATCAACTCCATGAATGCTGCCGGGGCATTGGTCAACCCGAAGGACATGACCAAGAACTCATAATGCCCATATCTAGAGCGAAAGGCTGTCTTAGGAATGTCAGCCGCCCTGATCTTCAGCTGATGGTAGCCTGACCTCAAGTCTATCTTTGAAAATACCTTGGCACCCTGAAGTTGGTCAAATAAATCATCAATTCGCGGAAGTGGATATTTATTTTTGATAGTCACCTTGTTTAACTGCCGGTAATCAATACACATCCGCATCGAGCCATCCTTCTTCTTTACAAATAATACAGATGCTCCCCAGGGGGAAACACTGGGCCTGATAAAGCCCTTCTCAAGAAGGTCTTGCAACTGATCTTTCAACTCTTTTAGCTCCGGCGGGGCCATACGATAGGGTGGAATAGAGATGGGCCGAGTGCCCGGTGCCAGATCAATACAGAAATCAATATCACTGTCGGGTGGCATGCCCGGCAGGTCTGAAGGAAAAACCTCAGGAAATTCTCGTGCAATAGGGACTGACTCAACGGAAGGAACCTCTGCACTGGAATCATGAACATAAGCCAGATAATCTAGACACCCCTTCTCGACCATGCGTCGAGCCTTAACATAGGAAATAACAAGGCGAGCGGAGTGGCTTGAGGTACCTTTCCACTCTAGTCGGGGTGATTCTGGCAAGGCCAAGGTCACCGCCTTAGCATGGCAATCAAGAATAGCATGGTATGGGGACAACCAGTCCATCCCCAATATGACATCAAAATCTACCATATCCAAAAGCAACAGATCAACACGGGTCTCAAGACCCCCAAATATAACTACGCACGAACGATGCACCCGATCGACTACAATGGAGTCACCCACCGGTGTAGCCACATAAACTGGAATATCCAGAGCATAGCCTGGGCACGGCCAAATACGGTGCGAAGTAGGAAGACACATAGGAATATGTAGATCCAGGGTCAAATAATACCGAAGCACCTCTGCCACACACAAGAATAGTACCTGTAATCACGGCATCTGATGCCTCTGCCTCTGGCCTAGCTGGTAAAGCATAGAATCGGGGATCTGCACCTCCCCTTTGAGCTGCGTCTCTAGGACGACCATCAATTGGTTGACCTCTACCTTTGGCCGGACGGTCTCCACCTCTACGGTCTCGACCTCCACCTCTATAATCTCTACCCCCGCCTCCGGCCGGCTGGGCAGGCTGAGGGTCAGCCGGGGCCCGAATCATAGGACGAGGACCTCGCCGCCGAGAGTTGCCCGTCGCTAAAGGGCAATACCTAATTAAATGACCCGGGTCACCACAACCGTAGCAACTCTTGGACCGATAGGGCCGCTGGCCCCGACGACCCGAATGGCCTCCACGAACACTCCGAAGAGGCTGAGCATTAATAGGAGGCTGGTCTGAATAATGCCCACGAAAACCGCGATCACCCGGTCCACCCTGTGAAGCCTGAAGGGCGGAATGAAAAGGCCTGGAGGACTGGCCTCTATCAAAGGATTCTCTGCTACCAGAGGAAGAAGCACCAAACCTACCCGAATGACGAGGCCTCTTATCCGAAGAATAACCGCCTCCCCTAGCAAGAGCCATCTCAACTCTGCGTGCTGCATTGGCTGCCTCCTGAAATGATATGTCACTCCCCACGCCCATAGCCATCTCGAGTCTAATCGACTGATTAAGCCCATCTATAAACCTGCGGACCCTCTCCCGCTCTGTGGGAAGTATCACCACCGCATGACGAGCCAAATCGACAAATCTCGTCTCATACTGTGTAACCGTCATAGTGCCCTGATGGAGGCGCTCAAACTGCCTCCGAAGTACATCCCGCTGAGTAGCAGGGAGAAACTTCTCCATAAATAGTTCCGCAAACCGGTCCCATGATAAAGCTGGGGACCCTGCTGGTCGAGTCAAGCAATAATCTCTCCACCAAGTCTTGGCGGATCCTGCAAGCCTGAATGTACAGAAGTCAACTCCATTTGACTCCACGATCCCCATAGTCTTGAGAATCTCACGGCAACTGAATAAGAAGTCCTGAGGATCCTCTGATGTGGCTCCACCGAATGTAGTGGTAAATAGCTTGGAGAACCGATCAAGCCTCCATAACGAATCGAAGTCATGGCCTCTCCATCACCTGCACGAGCCGTGGTACTCGACCGAGTGGCCACGACCGGGTCGAACCACCGGTGCCCGAGGCCGAGGAGCCACCGGCTCCGGAGTACGAGCAATAGGGTTCTAGGCCCTCCTCCGACTCGAGAAGCGGCTGGTGCAACCGATAATAAACCCGCTCCGGCAATGCTCGTCCATAAATCCCGCTATTCCGACCAAAGCATCCCGGAGATCCGGGTAAATAAAGCCTCTCCCGGGACCCGAGCTGGGCCCATTGGAGCTGCTGGGACCGGAACCTCCTCGTCAATCTCAATATGAGGCTCCACCTCCGGGGTAGCCGCCCGGGGCCGAGCTCTACCCCTACCACGCGCCTCTCGACACGCCTTGGCCCCCACCCTCA
>JASVEL010001816.1:0-207007 GCA_032618575.1 Nicotiana noctiflora
GGGTTCAGACTCAAGAGGGGCTCCTACAGCCCAAGCACAATTATCACTGCGGCGTGCAGTCCGATCCAACATATATACCGCTGCGGCGCGCAGCCCGATCCACTACTAGTCACCTAATATGCAATTACAGCCTCGCAGGCTCAAAAGTAGTTTTGAAAACATCTTTTATCATTTTTCTGTTGAAAACAGAAATATCAAGTTCCAGAGATTGGAAATAACATGATAATAGAAATAGTTGCGGACTAGTAGTAAACTAGCATGTCAATATGATAAGGCAATGATAACAATCCTCGCGGGATCCAATAACTGCCTCACGGCCCACAAGTATACTCAACCGCCCAAGAAGGGGGTTCCTCGGCTCAAGTGTGGCCATTATCACAATATATAATATGCAACCATCCGAGAAGGAGGTTCGACGACTCAAGAATAGCCTAATATCATAATACAATATCAACAAGTCGGACTAAGCCATAGTCCCCAATCACAATCGACCCCGCACTCACAAGAGAGTACGTGTCTCGCCGCTATACAGCGTCACAAAGTGGTATACCGGGTTTCGAACCCGCTGGTCATCACCCACATCTATTACTCACCTCAATACGGCGCGACGACTACTCCGCAATGCCCTTGCCACGAGAATCAAGCTCCGCACGCGTAGAATCTGATCAAATACAGTAGAAACACAACAAATTAGGCCAATGGGACGACACCCAATCAATATAACTCCATTTACATCAAAATTCCCAAAGTTGTCAAAACCCGACTTCCAGTACGCTTGTCGAAAAATTACAAAAGTCACATATTCGGAACCCTCATCTCAATACGAGTCTAAGCATATCAATTTTGCCAAATTCGGACTCCATTTGTCCATTCAAAACCTTGATTTTCTAAAGTTCAAGCCTAGGGCTAAATCCTCCATAAATTACCCCAAATTCCTCCATTTTCATGATATAATTGCATAATATTACCAATACTAATCATAGTTTAAGTCCATAGTTGATTACCCGATGATTTCCCTTGAGTTTCTCTTCAAAATCGCCCAAATCGCCTCTAAAGCCGAGACCCAAATGTGTGAAATGTTTCTGAAATTTTTCTAACTTCTGATACACTTAGCTCCCAGCGATTTTCGCTTCTGCGGATAAAATTCCGCTCCTACGAGTCCGTATCCGCGACTAGAGGGTCGCTTCAGCGGTTCCAGGCCTAGCCGGCCAATTCCGCTTCTGCGAGAAAAGGACCGCTTATGTGCGTCCGCTTCCGCGATTGAACCTCCGTTTCTGCGAAAACTCCCGCTTCTGCGCACCAGAGTCCGCTCCTGCGGACTCGCCCAGGCGGTCAAGAATCCGCTTCTGCGGACTTTCCCCTTTTTCATCAAGTCCGCTTCTGCCGTCACCCACTCGCACCAGCGACGCCGCTTCAGCGGAAAGGATTCCGCTTCTGCGATGCCAAGCGCTCCTGCGCTCCTCAGTCCGCTCCTGTGGACTCGCCTCCGCGCCCACATTTCCGCAGGGGCGAAAATGACAGAACCAGACCACTTCAACCTGAAATTTCCATGATTCTCTTTCATTTAACCATCCGAAAACACCCCGAGGCCTCCGGGACCCCAACGAAAACCACCAACATACCCCAAAACACGATACGAACTTGTTCCAATCATAAAAACACCATCCTAAACATTAAAATCACCAATTACACACGGATTCAAGCCTAAATTCCTTCAAAACTTCCGAATTGCACATTCCATCAAAAACCCGACCAAACGACGTCCGAATGAACTGAAATTTTGCAGGCACATCCAAAATCACCTAACGGAGCTACTGCAACTGTCGGAATTCCATTCCGACCTCCGGATCAAAATCTCACCTACCGTTCGGATTTCGCCAAAATTCAACCTTAGCCAATTCAAGCCTATTTCTACACCGGGCCTCCAAATTCGATTCCGATCGCTCCCCTAAGTCACAAATCACCTCCCGTACTAACCGAATCATCAGAATCCGATTCCGAGCCCTCTAACCAAATAGTCAACTCCGGGTTGACTTTCCTTATTCAAGTCTCCTTCAAAAAGGCTATATGCCTCATTTTCAATCCAAATCACTCCTAAATCACCCGATAGACTCTAACACCGATATAAAAGCATGAAACATGAAATTACAACATAACGGGGTGGTAATTCTCGTGACGACGGGCCGGGTCGTCACATTTGCATACCATATTTTCCTTTCCAGCAACTTTCAATCCTTCTGGCTGAGTCATGTAGATTTACTCCTCCAAGTTTCCATGTAAAAATGCAGTTTTTACATCCATCTGAACTAGTACAAAACGAAGCGTGAATATTACGCTATGTTTGGCCCATAGTTATTGGTGAAGTAACACGTGTCTGCACTTTTCCTTTACCGTACTACCTGTAATTCATTTCAAATACTCCTCCGTTTCAATTTGCTGAGTGCAGTGATCATGACCAACTATGTCTTAGAAAAAGGACAACGCGGTCGCAACAAATATAACCCAAGTATTACATACGGGATTGAATCCTCAAATAGTTAACCTACTAACTGCAATCTTCAAAATCCAACAATCTTACAAATTAACTTCCCTAATATTCAAATATTTTTTTGATTGTTTACTAATAACTATTTTTGCAAAGAACTAATTAACTGAAATAATATTTCCTATATTGATAAAATTTCTTCTGTTTATGCTCATACATATTTATCAATATCTCTCTATCAATCATGAACAATATTTCTACCGTAAATTTCTCCCGAGTAATTACAACAATTTACTATTGCACTATTCCGTGCTACCATAGATTGCTTTAATTATCACAGTTCACTTTAGATTACCCAATGTTTCGTTATTTCTAATCCCACCTTTAAACCTGCAATTATAGACTCCTCTAGTAATCTAGGTATGTTGTTGTTCAACAATAACCTAAATATGCATTCTTTTCCAAGTTATGCACACTAAATATGCACACTTAATTGAGGATCCTATCAATTAACTATAACAAGAACAAAGTTGAACAAATAGAGATTAACTAATACTCCCTCCGTTTCAATTTATGTGAACCCATTTGACTGGGCACGGAGTTTAAGAAAAGAGATACGACTTTTGATCTTGTGGTGTAAAATGAGGCACATTTATTTTGTGTGGCTATAAATCATTGCATAAAGGTAAATTGTTTCCAAATAAGGAAAGAGGTCATTCTTTTTGGCACGGACTAAAAAGGAAATAGGTTCACATAAATTGAAACGGAGGGAGTAATTTATATTCACATAAATGAGAAGTTCATCAACCAATAGGTTCCATCACAATCTTAGATAAGAATTTAGCTACTCATAACTATGAAAGCAAAAGATAGAATAGATTTCATAATCAAAATTCAAAAGAAAAGTAAGAGATATGTTTAGATAATTCTTTCACACTAGTTGCCTTGCAAAACTACTCAATAATACAAAACTTGCATCCTATGGGCGAATCCTAATGTTTTATATAGGGTTTATGTCTAAAAAATCCCATTTTTACACTTTGGTCCCTCACTTTTACGCCTTCCGCCGTGGTTTCACCGCGGTCGCGGTGGAACCGCAGCCAAAACGCCCTTCTGAATCTCGAAAACTTCAGCAGACCTCATCCACCGCGGTTCTGCCGCGATCGTGGTAGAACCGCGGTCAAACAGTAATTCTGAATCAGAGGGCTGTTCAAGCGTGAATTCCATGATTTTTGCACAAATGACCTTTGTCATCTCCTTTTGACTCCAAAATGTTCTTTTAGCCTTTTTCAACTACTTTGTACCTATAACACATGAAAAATACTGATAATAGCATTTTATCATCATATATATTATCAAAACAACATTAAAGTGTGATTATTTTGGGTATAAATATAGTAAAATTTACCTATTATCAACGCCCCACACTTAAATCTTTGTTCGTCCTCGAGCAACTTTAATCACACTTCTAGGCCTACATTCTCAATGTCTCCCCCAAAATACATCAAAGAAGCTACCATCCATGATTAACCTAAGTAGTGCACAATCCTTACTCAACTGTAAACTTCCATGCCAAACACATTATTGCTTACTCTAATTACTTTTACAGACTTGCAAACTGACCTTTTTCTTCCTGAGTTACATGCCCTCACAACACAAAAATTGAGAGAAATTCCCACACATATGCAATTTATAACATGCAACTTATATATAGAGAAAATTTACTCACTCTCAGCAAAGAGCATTTATATGTACACAGACACACCATAAGCTTTCCCTTAGTATAATACTCTACTAATCGAGCCATTTAGTCAAAGATCAAGAGATCTTTAAGGGTTATAATGTAGGCTATGTGACAGGTAGGATACTTTGGGATATAGTGGCTAACCTCCCTAAGCACTTTTTTTTCACAAACATCCCCTTAAGCTTTTCATTATGCGTACCCTAACCATTCTTCCACCTTTTATTCACTTGTAATCCCGCTTTTCATTTGGTTCAACTGGCTTCCTTATTTATATATACATCTCTCTCTCTATTTTTTTATAAGCATTTACTATACAACTGTCAATTCAACATCTCTACCATTCATTCTTGATTTCACTTTTTCAATTTTCCCTCACCCCATACTTTTACTTTAGCATGTTCATTATAATTTGAGTGCTTCTAGGAGGTAAGGTACAACAATGTACAATATATATTTTGTGAACATTATAGGGTTATCAAAGAACAAACTTAAGACTCAAAGGGGTTAACTAAAATATTATGTACAGGTGGATTCAAAGTTTTTCATAGGCAAGTCCTCAATGAAATCCATATTAATATCAGTCTAAGGGGTATCAGGAAAAGGAAGAGGTTGCAAGAGCCCAGGATAAGCAGATGTGTCATACTTGTTTCTTTGATAAATATCACAATTGTGAATGAAATCCAAGATATCCTTCCTTATGCCATTACAATAGAAATAAGCTCGCACCTTCCTAGTAGTAGCATCTATGCCAGAATGACCCCCAGTAGGGGTATAATGCCATAAGGTTAGGATTTGCTTTCTTAAAGTGGCATCATTTCCCACTACAAGTTTTCCCTTCCTTCTTAACTAATCATTGACCCAAGTTAAATGCTTTTGAGGCCGTGTACTAAGGGAATCAATAAGAGACTTAATCTCAGGATCATTGCACCAACTATCTGAAATGGCCTTCCACAAGTCAGTTTGTATAGAGGAAACCAGTAGAGACATCAACTCAATACCATCAATCGTAGAGAGGGAATCTGCAACAGTGTTTTCCTTCCCTTTCTTGTATTGAATCTCAAAGTCAAATGCGAGTAATTTAGCTAGCCATCTAAGCTGTGAATTAGCGTGTAACTTTTGCTCTAATAGGTACTTCAAAGCTTTCTGATCAGGCCTTACAATGATGTGATGATCCGACCCGTTGTCTCATGAGATCCACACCATTTCCCTGATTTTTATGCTTCTTCATATTTCATTATCAGTATTTGGTGTGTTAGAGTTGATTTGGATTGATTTTGGTAGGAAATAAGCCACTTTGTCTCTTTAAGGAAGACTTAGTTGAAAAAGTTAACCAGAGGTTGACTTATGAGTTATAGGGCTCAGATATAATTTTCAGTGATTCAGTTAGCTTCGGGGGATGATTTGTGACTTAAGAGTGTGATCAGAATTAATTTTGGAGGTCTGATGTAGAATTAGGCTTGAATTGGCAAAGTTAGTATTTCGACGAATTCTGGTTGATAGGTGAAAGTTTCATCAGAGGGTTGGAATAGAATTTTGAGAGTTGTAGTTGCTTCGTTAGGTGATTTGGGATGTGTGTGCAAAATTTCAGGTGATTCAGAGGTGATTTGGTTGAGTTTTTTGATCGAATGCGAGTTTTAGAAGAATTTGAAGAACTTAGGATTGGATTTGATTTAATTTGATAGTTTTAGTGTTAATCGTGGTGTTTATATGATTGTAACAAGTTTGAATAATATTTTAGGACGTATTAGTATTTTTAGTTGAGGTCCTAGGGGCCTCGGGGTGTGTTCAGATGGTTAAACGGAGAGTTGGGTTTTCTGCAGAAGCGGAAGTCTGGGTCGCATAAATGATCCCGCTGGTGCGATTTTTGGGCCACAGAAGTGGTCGAGGCCTTTAAGTGAAAAATTGCAAAAGCCGTCCCGCATAAGCGGGAATGGGACTGCATAAGCGGAAATAGGCCTCGACAGAAGAGTTTTTAAAATAACATTACCATCCATTATTGAACATCTTGAGATCTTTTTGGGAGCAATTGAAGAGAGCTTCGACTGGGATTGATTGGAGATAAGTTTTATGAGTTAAAAACATGATTATTATGTGAAATTAACCAAGAAATTCATGGAAATTAAGCCTAAAATTGATGAACTAGGCTTGAGTTTTTAATATTTCAAACTGGGATTTGATGAGTCATTTGAGCTCGGATTTGAGAGTTCTTGGTATGTATGAACTCGTGGCGAGATAAGGTATCCGGTGATGTTAATTTTCTGATTTTTTTGAAAAGTGGGCCCGGGGCTCGGGTTTTGCTTATTTCGAGATTTTTGCTGTTTTTCGATTGTTTTCGATTGGGTATTAACCCATTGGAATATTGTGATGTATTTTCTCTGAAGTTGGATAAATTCGACGCACGTGGAGGCTGATTTGTGGGGAAAAGGCATCACGAGCTAGAGATTTCACCGGTTCGAGGTGAGTAATAATTGTAAATGATATCCCGAGGGTTTGAAACCTCGAATTTGCACCCATAGTACTATATTGAGGTGACTTGCATGCCGAATAGAGAGTGTTGGGTAGAGTACCATTGGGGATTGTGACTTGATCTATCCCGATTGTTGATTTTACTGCGTATTTTACTATGACTTGGGCTTATTGCCATATATGGGGCTTATTGCCAACTATTTGAACTCCTTGTGAGCTATCATAACTATTTTCCTTACTATTTGAAATATTATTTGAACTCAGTCCATTTGGATTACACTGTTTCACGAACTCAACTATACTTTTACTCAACCTTGTATTTTAACTGATATTTGAACTATTATTTGAGCTGAGCATTATTGTTTTTACTGATCCCGAGGGCTTATGATTATTTTTGGACTGATTGAGGCTGAGGGCGATATATTAGGATATGTTGAGTGATATGAGGAGGCTTTCAAGCCTCGAGTGATATGTGAGGAAGCTTTCAGGGCTCGAGCGATCTGTGAGAAGGCTTCTAGGCCTCGAGTGTATTGTGAGAAGGCTTTCAGGTCTCATGTTGATATGTACAAACTTTCAGGCCTTATGATGATATAGCGCTTGGGTTGTAAGAGCCCCTGCAAAGTCTGCACCCCACAACGAGTGCGGGTACAATCTAGAGCGGATAAATTTTAGACAGTGGTAATAATGGCACTATTATACGCGATTTGGTCAGATAACAATACTGACCAGTAGGGTAACAATGACTAACAGTGGTAAAAATGGTACGCATTTTGGCCAGGTAATAATGACTGACCAGGAACATAAATCATGCCCGAGGAGTCGGAATCATTTTTGAGATATTGCCCGAGGGGCAAACTTTGATGTGCTCATCTTGCATATTTACTTGTCCTTATACCTATTATACTGTGGTAATTGTGCCCGATGGGCGAATTTTATGTGCTTATCAGCACTAACTATTTTGAAATCATTTTCGTAATTACTTTCAAAAGAGATTTGAATGAGCCAAGGTATTTCTAAAGATTTCACAGATTTTACTGTTTTCTCAGAAAATTGAACCCGGCTTCTATACAGCATGTTGGTTGCTTTACGAGATTTTTTGCTGCTTAGTTACTATTCACTTTTATTACTCACTAAGTTGGAGTACTCACTTTACTCCCTGCAGCTCGCGTGCAGATGCAGGTATTTGTTCACCCGGTAGCGGGTTTTTTGAGCTGGTTGAAGATTTTGCTATCATAGCCGAGCAAGGTGATCGCCAGCGTTCGCGACACCAGATTTCTTCCTTGGTTTCTAAATTTTATTCTGTATATTACTGGCCTTGTAGTTGTATTTAGACTTCTCTAGATGCTCGTGACTTGTTACACCCCGGTTTGGGTTGTGTTTAGTTGTGCTTTCGCTAAGTAATATTATTAAATAACCTTTAAAATTGTTTATTCATGTTTATCTATTTTTGAAAGAGTCAAATAGGGTTGGTTGGATGGCCTTATCTTCACGAGAGGCGCCATCATGACCAAAGCGAGGTTTGGATCGTGACAAATAAAATGCTGACCAAGCAAATAATGAGACCATTTGGTGACAACAAAAACAAGGGCAAGCAGTTCCCTTTCATAAACAGACATGGCCATATGTCTAGGGGCTAATTATTTGCTAATAAAAGCTATAGAGTGATCCAACTGCATCAAAATAGCACCAATTCCAGTACCACTGGCATCAATTTCTACCAAAAAAGAAGAGAATAGTCTGGCAAGGCCAGAACATGAGCAGAAGTAAGTGCCCTCTTTAGAGCATCAAAAGCTTGAGTAGCAACTGATGTCCACTTAAAACCATCTTTTTTTAAAAGCCCAGTCAAAGGTCTACTAATAAGACCATATCCCTTAATAAAATTCTTATAGTATCCTGCAACCCCAAGGAACCCTCTGAGTTGTTTAACAGTAGAAAGAATAGGCTAATTTTGGACATCATTGATTTTATTTGGATCTGTAGAGATACCATCACTAGAAATAAAATGCCCCAGATACTCTTCATTGGAAACCTCAAAAACACACTTAGAGTATTTAGCTAGAAGGCTGTTAGACACCATAACATCAAAGACATGTTGCAAATGAGAAGCATTGTCTGACAAAGTTTTACTATATATTAAGATGTCATCAAAGAATACCAAAACAAATTTTCTCAAAAATGATGGAAATAGATGGTTCATAAGACATTGGAAGGTAGAAGGAGCATTGGTTAAGCCAAAAGACATAACCAAGTACTCATAATGGCTTAGGCGAGTTTTGAAAGCTATCTTAGGAATGTCTTCTGGAACCATTATGATCTGGTAATAACCAAACCTAAGATCAATCTTAGAAAATATAACAACTCTAGTTAATTCATCTAACAGATCATCTATAATAGGAATAAGGAATTTATCCTTGACAGTGCATTGATTTAGTTCCCTCTAGTCGACGCATAACCTCCATGTACCATCCTTTTTTCCCACTAGTACCATGGGAGATGCAAAAGGGCTGTTGCTATACCGAATCACTCCCTGTTGTATCATATCTTGAATGAGTTTTTCAATGATATCTTTCTTCAAGGAGGGGTACCTGTAAGGTCTAATGTTGATAGGTGTAGTCCCAAGCTGCAAGGGAATGTTGTGATCAAAGGTACCTCTCCGTTGAGGTAAGGTAGTAGGCTCTGCTAACACATGCTGATTTTGTTGGAGAATGTGTTCAATAACAGCAGGAACATGAATTCCTTCAGAAAGCTGCAATGCATTAAGCTGATTCCCTGAAGAAAGCCCAAGTCCACTTACCAAAACTTGCAGCATAAAGAGTTGCACCCGATCCTTTTTTTTTTTATGGATTTAGTGCTAGATAACTTGCATTCCTCAGAAGCACCCCTCAACAAATAGAATTTGCATTGGTAAGTAAAAGACATAGTTAGATCAGTATAGTCCATAGTGTCATGAACCAATATTTTCATCCATAAAGCTCCCAGAACTAGATCATACCTAAGGTTGTATTGTGGGCTGGGCCCAGCCTGGGACGGCGGGCCACACAGGCTGGTCTTAAACGGGCCGGTCTCTAATGGTTCAAAAGGCCACTATGGGCTGGTCTCAACCAAAAAGCCCGCGAGTCCGGGAACGTTTAGCCCGTGACCAACAGGCGGGCCTCGTCCGGTTCAATCGGGACTAATAGGCCCAACGATAATATTTTAAAAAGTTTTTTGAAAAAATCCCAACGGCTAGAAATTGAAAAAAGTAGTTGTTGGCCCTTAATTTCAACAGTTGCGAAGTTTAAAAAATAGTCATTTGGCCCCCAAACTTTGTTTTAATCCTATACTTTTTAATTATACTTTTTTCATATTCTCAACTATAAATACCTCCTCATTCTTTTGTTTTTACTCACAAATCCATCAGTCTCTCTCAATCCTCTCTAATTTTCTTCTATAATAGCTAATATTTTTATTGCAATTTCTAAAAATTGTAAAGTTGGTGTATTGAAGTATTCAAGTTTCAAGTCTTCAACAATATTCAATTTTCAAGAAGTTGTTCGTCAATTCGGTAAACTCGCTCCAAATCTTAAGTTTTAATTATATAGTTTTGTTTGTTTTACTTTGTACAATTATAATTAATATGGCTTTTTCTTTGAAAAAAGTATTTGGTGGTAAGGAAAAATCTAAAATTGGTAAATCTACTCGCCAAGATACTACCCCTCCCCGACTCCCCGATCCAGACCTGTTACCCGCCCTCCTACACCTACTAGTCTCTACAGTGATAACCCTTGTTTTCAGTTTAGCGATAGTCAATTTTGTCATGATGTTGCACCAAGTGATCAATTAAATTCAGAATATACGAATGCTCTTTATCCTAATGAAACTATTGATGAAAATGATGGGGAAAATAAAGAGTTAGATGAAACACAACCAGATTTAGATGATACACCTACTAGTTCTATTATTAACCCAACTGATAATAATTCAAATGATGCCCCGTCTGACCCTCATGTAGTAACCCCTACTTTTAAAAGACAACGTTCTAGACGCCCCGAAATATCACTTGTTTGGAACTTTTTTACACAACTAAGTGAACAAAATAAGGATAAGTGTAATACTTGTGGGAGTTTGTTGACTAGACACATAAAGACACACCCTAGAGATAAAGCTAGATATCTTTAAATTAGAGCGCAACTAGTGGGGAGAAGTATTGAGGTTAACCCTAGTACCAGGTCAAGTCTAGTTCAACTACTTATAAAGGATGGTCTTGCAACATCAAAAAGATTGATTTTTATAAATATAAACATGAATATGAACAATATTTACGGCATTTAATTACTTATATAGCTTGTCTCATTGCTATTACTACTGATATTGGTAGAAGTGGTAATGACTGTGATTATATTACTGTAACTACTCACTGGTTTGTTGAAGACTGAAAAATTCAAAAACGCATTATTGCTTATATGATAATTAATTCACGTCACACAGGTCAATTTATTGCTAACAGAGTTGCAGATATTTGTAGATATTTTTGCATTAGAGATAAAATAATATCTATTTGGATAATGCTTCTAGTAACATTAATGATATAGGCTTATTTACAACTACACTAAATTCTGCATTTAGTAATTATTTCCATGTTAGATATATTTGTCATATTTATCATTTAATCATCCGTGACGGTATGAGAATTTTAAATTTAGAAATTGAAAAGGTTTAAATGGCTCTTAATTAATTTTTTTTTAAACCGTAGGAGTAGACTTAGAGAGTACTTTTAAAAAATATGATGAATTTGACCTTAGAGAAAGAAAGGTTCCAAAAGCTTGTTTGACTAGATGAAATTATATATGCAAGTTTAGTTGTTGCGTATGAATATAGAAACCCAATTAATGCAACATTTAATGATCGTGTTGGCGGTGAGGATGATGATAAAATCTTTACAAATCAAGATTGGAATAATGTAAAAATTCTTATAGATTTTTTAGAATAATTTCATCAAGCTACAAATAAATTGTCTGGGTTATATATCATACTATTTCAAACTGTTTAGTTTATATTGCAACTCTATGTGATTTGTTTGTTGAATTTTCAGAGGGTGGAAAAATTTATGAGCTTGCTATAAATGTAATGTAAGAAAAGTTTAAAAAATATTTTTCCCTATCCCTTTATTTATGGTGTTGTTGCCATGTTAAATCCTACCGTGAAATTAGGAGGTCCTCACTTTTGGTATTCAAATATTTATAAGGCTTTAAGATCTTTCAAATGAAGTATTTGCTACACTTGCAAATACAAAAGCCTCAATTAAAATAAATGCTCAAACAATTTACAATGCTTATCAACTTGCCTTAGATCATGCTAGACAATCTTTATATACATACTATATATTGGAATCTCCACAATAATAAGGTAGAATGTTCTTGGAGAGTCGAACGCCGAGAGTCTTTTTATTAGAAATAGCCTCTCTACCCTAGGGTAGGGATAAGATTTGCGTACACACTACCCTCTCCATACCCGACTAAATGAAATTATACTGAGTTGTTGTTGTTATATATATATAGTTTATATAGACAAATAATATAAAAGAAAAATAAACGAAAAAGCTCATTAGACCCGTGGGCCTCACCCATTTAGCCCGGGACCATGTGGACTTAGACCCACAGTGGCCGGTTCCACGGTCCTGCAAGAAAACATTTTGATGAGTTCCTGCATGCAAAACGCTTACCCAAGTCCTGTTTACAGGACACCTTATTAATCTACCATGATCAAGTAGAGCATGGTGAATATTATACTGAAATGAGAAAACATATACTTCCATGTCAGTCATAGTTAATTGTTCGAAGCATACGTGAAACGCATGTTGACAATATTTTTATCACAACATTGTGATGCAATGCTTGTTTAGACTGATGCTTTTTGATTCCAAAGTAAATTAAATGGAGAATACAACAAAGGGAATAGTTTATTGCGGCTTTTGATAAGCTTCATGGATAGAAGTTGAAATCTCTTTGTAACTTATTAAACCTCCATAATTACCTTAATGAACTTTAAAATAGTATGAGTACCCTATTTTCTATTCCAACTTTAAAGTCTAAATATCAATAAAGTAACTAAGCTAGTAAACCGTTGAAAACACTGACAAAGGAGTATTAACATGAATAGAACAAAAACAACAAACCAGCTATAACCAAGAAAGCAAGTCATCAACATTAAATACATCCGAATAACAAGATATAGCAACTGCACAAGCATGCAAATTAAAAAAGATCACAAAAGAAACCCCATTTTGCATGCGTGCATTTCCATCATGGCATAGAACCGCCTAAAAAAGGGTTAAAGCAAATTAACTAAACACAAACTAAATGTCCATAAACTACACTACAAAACATTAAATTTCAGTTCATTAGGCCTTGGATTTGGACTTGGACTTATCTCCTCCACCAACATATGACACATAAGTAGTCACAGCTTTTGTCCCTTCAGCAATGGCATGCTTCCCTAACTCTCCCGGCAACACCAACTTAACCGCATCTTGAATATCCACCGACGCCAACGTCGCCCGGCCAACATACTTCGACAGTATCGCCGCCTCACCGGCAATTCTCTCGAACATGTCCCCCATCAGATTGTTCAGTATAGTCATAGCCTTAGATGAAATTCCCATATCGGGGTGGACTTGCTTCATCACCCTAAACACATACCTTCTGTACCCTTCACTTGGTCCCACTCCCCCACCCACTTTCGCCCTCTTCCTTTTCCTCTTTCCACCTTCCTCTGTTCCGCCTTTAGCTTGTGCTGCTTTCTTTGCTGCTTCAGGTTTCCTTTTCTGGGCCTTTTTTTCCTCTTGCATTTTTGGAGGTGTTGGCATCTCGTCTGGCTCTGACGCCGGTTGTGTTTCGTCTTCATCTTGCTGCTGCACTCTCTGTTCCTCTAATTCCTCAGGTTGTTTTTTTGGTTCCTTTTTCTTACGTTGTGGTGTAGATTTGTCTTCAACAGAAATGGTTCTTTTAGGTGTTGGTTCTTCAGAAGGTGGTGGAGTTAAAATATCAAATGATTCTTTGGTAGAAGAAGAAAGAATCTCAACAGTAGGCTGACTCTGACTTTGGGTGAGAGTCTGAGTCTCCGTCTCAGTTTCGCCGGCGGCTGGTGTTACAACGACGGAGACGGTTTCTTCCACCACTTTCCTGGCGGTGAAAACTGTCGTGCGCCTTCCTCCACGTTTCTTTGGTGCCATGTTTGCTTTCTATTTTAGCTCTGTTTTCCCTCTCTTTTTGGGCTGTGTTTGAATTGAAAACGTAGTGTGGAACGATGATGTCGTGCGGTTTATGAAGAGGGAGATTTTCAGCCTTTTTCACTGTGGAGAGGTTACTAGAAGAGAGACACGTGAAAGACAGGTGTCAAGTTAAAAGATACGTGGGGTAAATTGAAGAGTAAAGAGGATTCTGGAGGAAGATTCAGCGGTTTTCAAGCATTTCCATTTTTCTTTAAACCAGTAGTCGTACGATGCGCTGTAAATATTAATTTTTTTTTAATTATAATTATTCTTATTTGATATTATTAGACGGTATTATTTTAATAAATTTTAGTTATCATTTTTTTGTCAATACGATATATCCAATCCTCATTGATACTTGAATAGTTAATTTCTTTATTAATTTTTAATAAATACTTTTTTGTTATTAACTAAATATGTTATGTGACTTTTATCCAGTGTTTTAAAAGGTATTTTTAAGGCGAGCCCCGGGGCGAGGCGTAACAAAAACGCCCTGGGGCGATGGTGGGGGATGAAAGTCCCATAAGGCGTACGCCCAGAAGTTCAAGGCGTATGCCCGGACGAGTTTTTGGTTGAGGCGAGTTTTTTGGTTGAGGCGTAAGCCAAAGAGACATCTTTTTAAAAGAGAATTAAAATATTAAATTTAAAAGGTAACTTTTTAGTATTGCTAAAAGCCCTAAATTATAAGTCTTTCCCAATTGTTTTCGCTAGTATACATCTACCAAGAGCAACGATTTATCACTTTTTTTTTGCAACAGAAAACTTCATTCTTCTCTGTATGTCAAATTCAACAGGTTTATTTCTTCCTCCACGTAAAAACTTTATTATTTTGAACTCATTACTTTCCTCTCTTTTTATATTTCATTGTTAGTTTGTAAATATGTATGTAATTAGTTTTTTAAGTTTAGTGCTTCTCTGGCTCTCTTTTAAAAAATAATATGGGATTATATGTATTGATTGGATTTATATATAATTTCACTTATTTATTTGGGATTTATAATTTCATTAGATAATAAGGGATTTCACTTATATATATATATATATATATATATATATATATATATATATATATATATATATATATATATATATATATATATATATATATATTACTTATATATATATATATATATATATATATATATATATATATATATATATATATATATTACTTATATAGACGATATTATTTTTTAAAGTTTATTTCAAAATTTTATGCAATTTTATCTATTTAATAATATTTTTTATAATTATATTATTTTATAAAAAAAATTAGAAATTAAATACTCATGGGGCTTACGCCCTGCGCCTTTACGCTCAGCTGAGGCATATGCAAAACGCCTCACCTTACGCCCCTGCCTTTTAAAACAGTGCTTTTATCTAGGCTACCACTTGTATTAATGTGATGCTTTTTTCTTTTGGTTTTAATAATATATAGATAGATTATCAGCATATTACTTGTTTAGTATTTTTATCTTTTTATAATATAATAGAAGATAAATATTTTATTACTCTTGAAAATATTTATTTTTTATTTTAAATTTAATTATATTTTTCTCAACAATATTGTTTGAATTTTAGTGAGTAGATATACTTTTTTATTTTAAATAATAAAAAAGAAAATAATTATAAAAAATAAAATAAAGAAATTAACTAATCTAAACCAACTATCCCCATGTTGTAGTAGTTAATTTAGGTAGTCAATTTCTTTGTTAGTTTTTAATAGATAATATCTTTATTATTAACTAATTATTCCATAATTTTTATTTCTAGGCTACCACTTGGCATAAGGATAGGGCTTTATTCTTTCTTTTTAATAATATATAGAAGATATATAGAATATAGAATATTAGAAAGAAACTACTCCACAATTAGAATCAAAAGTTTTTATTGCTTTAATTTTGGTTTTTTATTTTAAAACAATTTAAAATAATTTTTATTTTTTAAATTTTATTTTTTTATTTTAAAACTCCAACTTGAAACTATTCACCTATTTGAATGGGTAGTTTTTTTTTCGTTTTTTATTATATGGTTTCATTATTTCATGTGTAGGAAAAAAGAAACTGTTTCAATTATAATAATTACCTTCTAATTGCATCATGATTTTTATCTTGACTACGTTTTGAAACAGTTGTATAAAAGAAAATATGATTTATAGTAGTTTTATACAGGTCTTGAATATGTATATTAATTTAATGATATTAATACTCGCTGGAAGTTAGATGTATTGATCCCCATACTCTAACCCGTTATTGTTTACCGATGAAATATTATCTTATCATGATTTTTCTTTCAATATCATTTGACTTACTCTATATTCATGCTTCAGGTTGATGAATCTGTCATAAATGTTTTTAAAGTATCGCATGTCTAAAGAATCCTAGAGTATCCTGCCTCACAGGGACTTAAAAATACAACATATACCATTGATTCTAGTGACATCCGAAATGATATTTTTGGCATAATTGTCCCCTATCCTTTTCAAGTTAGATAGTATTTCTTGGCCTATTTTTTCACTACCTTTATTAGTTCAAGCTAACAGGCATATAAAATTTATATGGTGTTGTTGTGGTTTTGTAGTTCATTTATCTGAAATTTCATGTGCTCGCTCTTATTATATGTTCAGATAATAACAACAACAATAACAATCCAGTATATTCCCACAAGGTGAGGTCTGGGAGAGTAATATGTAGACAGGCCTTACCTCTACCCGAAAGGGCAGAGAGGCTGTTTCCAATCGACCCTCGGCGCATGAAAAAAAAAAGGCAAACAAAAACAAAAATAAAAGCAAAAACAAAAACAAAAACCGCATTAGTAACTCCAGCATACATCTCATAAAAATTATCTAAACATAAGATGCATATGTACCATAAATAAACATGCATGCAATGATATCAAAAACAGTAACTACCAGAAATGACTACCAAAAGAGAACACAACAATCTCATTTCAATTGAATGATAATAATTGCTATAGTTGAATAATAATAAATTCTAAGTGCCTATATAAATTCTGTTACAATCCCATTTCAATTGAATGATAATAATTGCTATAGTTGGTTCCATATCACTTAAATAACTCTTTACATGGAAGTGGAATTACTGGAGCCACTTCTTAGGTAGTTAGAGTAATACAGAACAAAGATTATCCATACAGAATGCAAGTACTTTACAAATACGGGAAAAAGAAATACTTCATAGAAGCGGGAGTTTAAAACTATGAGAAAGATGAATATTTTACTTTTGAATCCTGTAAAATCAATTCAATTGAAGACAGTATTTCCGGCTTAAATCGATCCGGAATTACTCACATTCGAATGACTCTAACTTTGAGATTCCATTGGATTGAATTGCTTGAAATATATTTGATACCATGAAATTGTGTAGCCATATTAATTTTTAATCAGCGAGTAAATAAAATAGGTAGTTAAAAAGGATTTAAATATTTAAAGAGCATAAATCGATCGATTATGGAGGTGTAGATAAAATAGGGATGAAGCTCACGTTTGAGTGCATGATCAGTCGTGGAAAAAATCTGACTATTTTCCTCCATTTCTTTACTTTTATTTATACAATGATAATTGCAAATTTGAGTGGGTAGTTGTTGATTAAAAAGGGCAACAAAAAAAGTTACCGTTTTCCTCCTTTTTCACTTTTATTTGTACAAAAAATAATTATAAATTTAAATGCGTAGTGGTTGTTTAACAATTGCCAACTAAGAAAGTGGGAGGTTTTTTTTTTATAACAGCCAACCAAAAAAAGGGGAGTAATTTATTACTGCAAAGACTCAATCGTGGAGTATTAAACTCAAATGTGCAAAAAGTTATATTTGATTTACTGAGTTGTAGTTTGAGTCAATTTGAAACTCCAACTATCTTGGATAGTTGTCCTAATTTTTTATATGTGTTGAATTGTGAGGATTCCACTTGGCAGCCTATTAGAGTTTTGCTTATGTTATTTTATATAGACTAGTGTACGTACCCGTGCGATGCACGTGCATAGGGTTGATAGAAATATTTGTGTTATTTAGACTGGTATAAGATGATTATAAATTTTGAATAACGAACAAATTGATAAACTACTTATTTCAAGTATTTAACAGAATGATTAGATAAGGAAATTGTAATGTCAATTTGATTGATTGCATTCAACATATTAACAATTCATAACATTTTCAGGAATTTGTAATAAATGTGTACATGCTAATAGCATATTATAAACAAAATAAAATAGTGAGCGATGAACTATTTGCAACAACTTTAAGTATGATCGACCATTTCCAAAATCCGTGAGAAAGCGTATCCAACTGTGATTGAATGTAGAGGATGTTATTTATGGACGACCCATTATATTGTTGATAAGTAATGCGGGTATTCATGGTTTTCCTCTTTTAAGAAATTGGATATGTCGTAAACGCTTGATTTTTTTTAAATAATAAGTCATTGTTATTCCATGTTGTTTTTTATTTTATTTTATACTCGTAAGAAAAGAAATTCCGCAAAATGATAGGTAATGTTAAAAACAAATAACAAACTTTCATTAATTGAAATTTTTACAGGTAGTCGTACAATCGATTTTTCCACCCTGCTTCAAATTTAATAATATAAATCCAAAAAGGTTGACTTGCCCAAACCTCGTGATAAATGTCAGTTAAAATAGTACCTAACGGTTGTCCAAGTGAATCTACTAAAATTATTAACGCTTCCCAATCATATAGTACAATTTTGTCTACACTATCAATTAAAGCATCTCGAGGAACGTGATAATTTGTAATATGAAAATCTATTGAAGGCTTAAGCTCTCTAAATTTCTTTTCTTTTTCTCTTCTTTCCGCTCTTCGATCTCTTAACATTTTTTGTATCGCCCTTGGGATTTTTCTGATAATTTCACGGTTTGACTGTGAAGCATTATACAAATAAAAGATGCGACGGCGTGCCCTTTTACGTTGTCCCCTTCGTTCAATTTGAGTAGTCGTAGTAGGAATAATTTCATCGTGTCGTTGTTCATCCATATTTAAAATAAGAGTCAAAAAGAAATATGAATAGGTACAACATGTAAATGTAATAATTCGGTAAATGTATATTTTATAAAATGCCGAGTAAATTTTTCCAAACCAGTTTTCATTGGCCTTTAATGTACATATTATGAGTAGCGTATGTAGAATATATCATGCTTCTTCAGAAAACTTGTTTGAACAAAATAAATGTAACTTTCAGAAGAGAACACGTAAATAATTCAAAGCTAGAAAAACGTAATATGTGTAATTGTTAAAACTGCATATTCTACAATCAGTAGAACTTCAGTACAATAAAAATCGTCTGCCTATTCATATTTCTAACGGTGAAGTGATGATTACAACGAAATATCTGAAAATTGTTAACGCGACATGTGTTAAAAGAAGCATGAATTGATCGAAATGCGTAGTAAAAATCGTTAATGAACAAATAGAAAAACAAACCTTAAGTATGAAATCACTGACAGTTGAGGTTATGGTGATTTTCAACAATTTGTTTTACTTAATTATATCCGACTGTAACCTGTTTTTGCTTCTTCTGTCAGATTTTTAGATATAACCGGCAACTTAATTTTGTATTTATAATGCTAATAATACCATCTCATTAATAGGGTGGGGAAGTGGTTAAAAGTATAGTGGGTAAGTGGGTAGTAAATGTGGAGGGAGATGGGAAGTTGAGTGTTGGAACATGGGTATTAATTTAACCGTCTTGCAATTTAACTGCATTGCAAAATGTGAGGAAAGTCATAAAAGCTGTGAGAAAATATATTTGGAGGACAAATTCTTTCGACTTTTCTTTTCTGGCCTTAAATTAATTACTAAATTGATACTTTAAATATGCATAGTCTGGTTACATTCTTCAAAAGCTGCAGAGTATAGGCAAACAAAACATTTAAGTATTATGTTGGATAATATGTTGCAGTAATTATATTTGGTTCCTCGCAAGCCTTGCACGATTTCAAATATCATAATGGTCTTTTTATTTTATCCAGTTTGTTTAAAATATGAAATCACAGCTTAATGAATAAACAATCGCTCTCAAGATTCAAGAATTAAAGATGTATTACTGAGGGAAATCAAAGTCTTCTTTGAATAACGTTTTCTTAACATAACACATTTAAGGTGATAAGAAATTTACAACACGTTTTCAATTTTATTATCGTTATGACCCTCCTATACCTAGGTTTTTAGTGTAGTATCCACAATAGTTTTAATAAAAAAAAGGTAATTTTGCATGGAGTTGTAGTACAGGATGAACAAATTAAAAGAAAAGATGTTTTCATGAATCTATGTACAATTTTGAAGTCCAACAGAATGTTGTCTCTAGTCTGAAGCAACACTGCATTATTTCAAACACAATTCTGCAACTTAGTTCTCATCTTGTGAATGATCAATGATAATGTGAAAAGTCGTGTATCTTGATAGTCCCAAGCTTGGCAAATGCTATCCTTGACGAAAGCAGATTTAGTCAGGTTGTGCGCAACGTAAAATAGAGAAGAAGAAAAAAAAATATTAATGTCAGTTTCATTAATATCCAAAATAGTACAGCAGTATGTAACATAAGTTTTTACTGTTGAACAACGAAATATTTCTCAAGAAAGAGGAAATGATAGCAAAATAATTCCATTAAGCTTTAACAACTAAAGAGGCTGATAGATTAAGAACAGCAACAACAAATAGAGTAAAACATATTATCACCTTATCGATCCAACTGTGTTATAAACAACACAGTGTTTGATTAACCAAAGTGTTTTTAATATCTCATCCAATTTGAGGAATGTCTTGATCTTTCCTCGTAAGTAACTTATAAGTGTCCATCACTAAATAATGATTGAACCCCGACAATTTTTGAACATATGACACCGATAAAATTTCCCTTCATATGTGGTCAATTAAAAAATAGTAATTGCCTCCCTTGTGTTGCACTTTATAGCAGTCTTATCGACGGCCCGGTCCAACAATCACATAACAGAAAAAGGAGTGGGAGAGTAAAGTTATAGTCATTACACATTGGAGCTTCCAGCTGATTGTCAATCAGTAATACATAGATATACAACAACATATATTACACGATATTCTTTCTTCTTTATAAAATATGTATATAATAATATGATAATATATGAAGCAACTTTTTTTAACAGTTATATAGCAGATATTATAAAATTCATAAGGTCTGGTGATATAACCGGTTACTTACTTGTTACTGACAAATTGAAAAAATCGAGCTTCCCATCGTGCATATTTGTGCATCGCCGCTCCCATGTATTTTGTGCTTCTTCTACAGAATTACTGCGTACACGTCAAACTATTTGCACAAACTTTGGTTTTCTGAAAGTAGACATATAGTTACCAAGTCAGAAAATAATTATAAGTAGAATAGAGAATGCAATACCTCCCTTGTTTCGTTAAAACTATAAGCATTAACAAAGTCCTCACCTTTTAGTTTGAATGCTATAAGGTGCAGTACAAATTTAATTTGATTATAATTGTCAAAATGATGTCATGGTTAGGTTCACAGGCTGTAATTATTTAATGTAACATATATAAATCGAACCAGTTTCAGTATTATCACAATGACGCTTACATAACGAAAAGACATGACAGAGTTTGCAACCTACTTGTGGTTCATGTTGTTAAAATACAAATGTACATATTGAGTACATTTTAGTAGCAACAAAAGATTCCAAGAAGTACAACTACTCATACATATTATTTCAGAAGGTCATACTTTGCAAAGGATTATGAAGGAATACATCAAACGTAAGACTTGCCGGATGAATAAGTTTGGTCAGTTAACACAAAGCTGGTGCATTCTATATTGTATAACTTGTGTCATGATGCATAAAAATTCTGCGGCGCAGGAGAGAAAATAAGTTTCAAACTGGAGTAGAATTTAGCAGTTTGGAATTTGCAGTCATTATCTACTAAATATTGGTCAACACTACAGTAAAGCACATTATCAGCAACCTTACATAAACCAACTTTTCACTTTTTGACTCTACAGCCAAGCCCACATCCGTGCACATGGATAGCAAATGTTGACGGTACTCTGTACGCAACTTAGGAGTAGTGAAGTCTGTGCCAATCGGAAGTAATCCTGCGGGAAGTGTGTAGAATGTCATTGAACATGTAAGCAATGGATCAATAAGAGATGGTGATAAGTAACTGCTATGATATGATAAAAACACTATGAGCCCAGCTCAGCACGCTATGTTGTGGCCTCTGGGGCTGTTGTGTTACTTTCAGCTTGTCACGACCCGGATTTTCCCCCAATATCGGGATCGTGATGGCGCCTACTCGTGGTAGCTAGGCAAGCCACCGTATTCATACTATCCTGTTTTTAACACAATTTTAATTAAATAAATGCGGAATACTTTATCGAAATGGAAATAACTAATTACAAAGTGAAAATCATACTGAAATCCTCTACCCAAGACGTGGAGTCACCAACTCACAAACTACTATGGAATACTACACATAAAAGTCTGAAGGAAATATAACATAATACTGTTTGTCTCGGAACAACGAGACTACAGCTATTAACATAAATAGAGAAAGAGACGCCGGGCCTGCGGACGTCCGCAAGCTACCTCGGTCTCAAATGTGATCAACTCCCACGCAATCTATTTACTGCTGCTGCTGCTCCTGATCGTAACCTGGACCTGTGCAAAAACGCACAGAAGTGTAGCATCAGCACAACCGACCCCATGTGCTGGTAAGTGCCTGGCCTATCCCGGCGAAGTAGTGACAAGCCTAGGACCAGACACCTACATAAACCTGTGCAATTCAATATATATATGTGTGTACCACAAAATAACAAGAAATAATCAAGTATTAACACAATAAGCAATATCTTGAAGAATTCAACAAGTAACCACAGTTAATAATTTCGCAAGGAAAATCAAAATGTAATGTAAACACAAGTAATATCAATTCAAGAAATAGCAAACAGTTGCACGGCATCACCCTTCGTGCTTTTACTCTCGTCCTCACCAAGTAAACAAATAGAGTACACGGCATCACCCTTCGTGCTTTATCACTCTTCCTCACCCAAATAACAATCAAATAAGTTCACAAGGAAAAACAAGGTGTAATGGAAACACAAGTAATATCAAGTCAAGAAATGGCAAATAGTTGCACGACATCAACCAAATAAAATATAATGGAAAAACAAGTAATATTAATTCAAGAAATAGCAAGCAATTGCATGGCATCACCCTTCGTGCTTTTACTCTCATCCTCACCAGATAGACAAATAAAGTACACGGCATCACCCTTCGTGCTTTTACTCTCATCCTCACATCCATAGTACGGCATGATCCTTCGTACATGGTTCAATAACAAGGCACGGCATGATCCTTCGTGCATAATCAATAAATAAACATGGCACGGCATTAACCTTCGTGCATAAATAAATAAAACATGGCACGGCATCACCCTTCGTGCATTATCACTCTTCCTCACCCAAATAACAATCACACCCAAATAAAATCAAATTTTATTTCCAATTTTCTTTATTATTTCTAGAAAATAATTTCATACAAAAAATCATTTCTCGTGTTTGGGACCTCGGAATTCGATTTCGGGCATACACCCAAGTCCCGTATTTTCCTACAGACTCTCCGGGACAATCAAATCACGGGTCCGGGATCGTCAAATCACGGGTCCAGGTTCATTTATCAAAATATTGACAGAAGTCAAATTTATTCAATTTAATATCAAAATTTAGCATTTTTCTCACACAATTCATATGTAAGCTTTCCGGCTACGCGCCCGGACTATGCATGCAAATTGAGGCAACCCCAAATGAGATTTTCAATGCTTCGAAGTACGGAATGAGTAAGAAAATAAGTGATGACCCTTTTGGTCGTCACAGTTTCAGACATACACATGACTTAATGTAAGGTCAAATAAGTACTTTAGACGAAGAGAAGCCTCTTCTGTTTTTCTCTTTATAAAAATTTACAATACATTTACTTTTTAGTTTGCTTCAAAAAGAATATTATTTTTTTATATTTAAGAATAATTTAATTTTAAAAGTTATTTTATCTTTAATGAGATGATTTGAAGCCCAACAACTATTTAAAATTTATTTTACCTCATAAGTTTTAAAAATAAAAAAATCATATTCAGTCAAACACTGCCATATAAATTGAAAAGGAAGAAGTAAAGGATTGGAAAGGAGAATAATAGACCTGTTTTGGAACTTATTATAGAAAAATACAAATTTGTGAAGAATACAGTTGGAGATAAACTGTTAATCATTTCTTTGGAGTAATCACGCACAAAGTTCTACCCGAATGTGCTCTTTGTTTTTTTAAAGGGAAAAAGAATTGGATCCTTTGAGCTGACTAAGATATAAACTATAAGCTTACTCAGTGATCACACATGAGTACTCCAAAAAAAGATGATAAAAGAGAGACAGGTAATTTTGTTGGAAAACTTGTTTGAGTTTACTCCATTGGGTTTGGAAAGAAAGGAAGTCTCGCGCCGTTATCGTTGCTCGCTCGGTTTCGGTTTCACCGGCGTTTCTGGTACCAACACTCCGGTGACTTAAATGTTTTATCCATAGAGGATAATATTCCAGTAACTCGGGTACTTGAGGGGACTTAAGGACACACTATACATTCAATGAGCTCGATTTATATCGAAATTGTTTTTCCAGAAATTATTTCGACATTCTGTTGCTGCTAACTTACTGTTTCTGTTACATAAAGTTTACCGTTTCGTTATTTATTATAGTAATACAGATTGACTAACAGTTTCATATCATCCCAAGCTTCAATCAACACCCTTTCAGTGGTTCTTGTAACAGCAATATGTTGCATAATTTCTTCGACAACTAAGAAAATTTCACACCTTTGAAGGTGACTTGTAAAAAGCCCATGGTTCATCAGATGTATACTGCGTCACCTGCTTAATGTTCAAGTAGTTCTCAAGACCCCTGCATCAAACAAGACAAGTAACATCATTTATCAGTCTCATAACATGCCATATGACTATCAATATACGCGGCGTCTGAAAATTTTCATAGAAGATTTCTAAGAGTATATATTTATACTAAGTTTGCATCCATTGTCAAAGACGAATAGTGAACGCCATAATACTACTCTGAATCCGCAAGTTTTATATCCTGCATCTTTCTCTGCATCCTGAGTATAGTAACCTACCAAACATACTTTGAATATCTTTTTTACTTGATCCATCATTCTACCAATTTCAAATCTGACGCCATTTAAGCACAAGGAAACATTTGGAGATACAACTAATCACCAGGTCACTATGTTAGTCATAATGTTTTGGAGAAAGCCTAATGAGTGCTTACCATTCTCCTAGATCGCGTCCAAAACCACTACGCTTTCTACCACCCCATGGAAGCTGCGTAAAGGTTGGCTGTGAACAATTGAGCCAGATGATCCCTGTCTGAAAAGCCTGCAAAATCCAATTAACAAGATGTCATGCTCCTCTTGCAGCAGCCGATATGCCTTTTGATATTCATTCATAGAAAGAAATTGCTTGTAGCAAATGAGAAATATTCTCCCACCTTTGTGAAACGCTCGCACCTTTCAAGATCTTTTGACATAATAGCAGAAGCCAAACCATACCTATGAAAAAAATAACACATTTTATATTGATGTAAAGTAGCAGAACCCCCTATTTGGTAAGTCCGAATAGCCAACTCACTTGGTGTCATTTGCTAGTTCAATGGCTTCCTCTTCAGTTTTGAATGTTTTGACACAAAGAACAGGTCCAAATACTTCCTCTTTCCAGATTTCCATGGAGGTATTAACATCAGTAATAATTGTTGGTTGAACATAATATCCTTTCTTCATGTGCTGCGATTTTATCGTGGTTTAACTTGTATTACAAAAGATTGACAAATAAAGCACCTACAAAGCCTTTTAGGAAGGGTTTTACCTGAGGCCTTTCACCACCACATAAAATGGTTGCACCTTCATCTTTGGCTTTTGAGATGAACTTCAATACCTTCTCATACTGTAGATTAACAATATCAATACAGAAAATTTATCATACTGCAGAAATAGTGTATACCTCATAAATGAGGAGAGGTAAAACAGAAACAGATCGACACTATTTGAAAATCAATATTCCCTTCACGCTTCGATTCACACATAATAAGATATATAAGTCTCAATTCAAGGCAACAAGATATCATATTTTGTTTCTGAAAAGCACTTTATACAGTTAGAACTACCTCTTCTATTAATCCAATAGCATACTTATTCTAACCTGTCCAGAACTAACGATGGGACCAAGCTTGCAATCTTCTTCCAAAGGATCTGAGATTTTGATATTTTTTATCCAGAGAAGCAGCCTCTCCAAAAATTCAGAAGCAATGCTTTCCTGCAGTATTTGGAATTTGGTGTCAACAAAAGCTCCAACCTTGTCTATAACAGAAAGGAAAATAGAACAAAAGAATACATCAAAAAGACCGAGAAATGCTACAGTTTTTATAGTTAGGAGTAAAGTAATCAGCATTCACGCCTTCCCTTGGTATACTAAAAGTATTATCGATCACATACTAAATCATCTTTTTCTTGGAAAGTCCACCCCGTCTCATATGCTCATATTTGTTACACCTTTTTGCTATTTCTGATTCCAGCATATCATTTGATAGTATTCTTCTCCATGCAATTTCTGATTTTATAGATTATCTTTTCATTAGGTAAATCGATTGATATCCAAAGTAAAACCAAAAATTGTACCCTTACAATCCACATTACTTCACATTTTTAGGGGACAGAGAGAGTGTTGATAAAGGAAACCGACAGATGTTAGCTAGCTCTTTCTCTGATGAATGTTATAGGGCTTACTGCAGCTTTGGGTATCTTCTCTCAATCATAACCCTCACAATGTGTCAAATAGAGTTGAAGTTGACGTTCCTATTACGCTGCCAAGCACGACATGACTTGATGATCAAACGTACACATAGGTACGTACTAGATAATGGTAAATAGTGCCAACCCAGTACTGAGCTAACCAGATGAAAATACTGTGACTAAATATGTGGACCTCATCCACATTTAACACTTGTTACCTGTAGTATAAGACGGGATGTTGCACTGCAAACTTGACCAGCATTTGCAAAGCAACCAAAAAGAGTCCACTCAACAGCTGCATTAGAGCGCCAAGTTTAGTTTAACGATAAGTTAACCTCTTAACCAAAATGCTAGTGCGTAAAATAACTGTCGTAAAGAAATTAAAAAGAGCAAACCTAGATCAAGGTTATCAATGTCATCAAACACAACTATTGGACTTTTTCCACCAAGCTCAAGAGTAACTGGCTGCAAATGAAACATTTGGGCTTAGTTATACTCCAGCCTCCAGCTAGTTTTTTTTTGTCAGTACGAACCTAAATAAATTTACTACTTATTTATACCAGAACATACTTTAACAAGTTGAGCTGCAGCAGTCATGATCTTAACTCCTGTGGCACCACTTCCTGTAAATGCAATCTGCCACCAAAGAATAAAATTTGCTTCGCCATATTAAAATGTGAGATTTGACAAATATCCAAAAGTATAAGGAAACAGGCAAACCTTGTCAACATGAGGATGAGATACCAAAGGAGCACCAGCTTCAGGCCCCAATCCTGTTAAAATGTTTAGCACACCAGGAGGGAGCCCCACCTCTCTACAGATCTCACCCAACTCCAAACAGGTTCTGCAATTGAAATTTTCAGATTCGTGTATTTAAAGATACAACAAATGAGGATTAAGGATACATAGATAATATGATAAGGACTGACATAGATGCTAGTTCAGACGGCTTAAGTATTGCTGCACAACCAGCAGCCAAGGCAGGAGCAACTTTCCATGTGGCCATTAACAGTGGATAATTCCTTCATTATGAAAACAAATCATCAGTCATTCATAAAAAACCAGTAAACTTTCATAATCTTGTAAAAGAAATTCAAGAGTGTGTGGCCTGATTGCTTTGAAATAGTCAGGTGAAGCATGCACTTATAGCACAAGGTTTTGCACCTTCTAGCCAAGTTGTATGCTTTCGACTATGTCAATGAGAATTACGCCTTTTCTCCATGAAGAAAAGAAATATATTGAAGGGGTAATGTTGACAGTGGATTTACCTAAGTAACTCGCGCCACATTTACGAGTGGCATGAATTGTCATTCTCAGTGTTCATTTGTTAGTATTATGGTCCAACTTTGCATGAAATATATTGCTGAACTAGGAGGTAACTAGCTTAACTGAATATTCTTTATTGCCAAACTAACTTTAACTTTTTAAGAACTTAATCAGACCATCTTAGATAAAGCAGAATGCCTTAATTTCATATTGTCAATGGCACTATCATGGCCGGCTAGTTTATACATGTACAGAAAACAAAACTGGAATGCAGAAGTTCGAACACAGACAACTACCTATATCAATTTGTGGTTTGTCAAACTAATAAAACCATAATAACTATGAAAAACAGCACATACCATGGAGTTATCAATCCAACTACACCAAGAGGTTCTCTAAGAACATAAGTCTTAAATGAATCCAGATGGAGATCGACTGGAGTCTTCCTTTTTGAATCCAGAGCTTCAGCGAGGTCAGCGTAGTACTCAAAAGATGCTGCGACATCATCCTGAAATATAAAAGAGCACATAAAATAAATTGTGTACTTCAAGATGAAGCAGAATATGTTTATTTCATTATGCGAGAACATACCATATCCCAAGCAGCCTCGAATAATGTTTTTCCACAATCAAGCGATTCAAGTTTTGCAAGTTCAGACTTCCTCTCCAGTATCTAAGAAAAAATCTAAAACAGTTAGCAAATGAATCATTTTTTGAAAAGCAGAATAATCATGAACAACGGTTTCAACAACACCAGGTGAAATGCAATATATACACAGCAGAGACCAGTATCCAAGAACATAATCTTCTTGAGTGGAGATTTGCTGCTAAATTACTACCATTATTTTAGGGATGCTTGTCTCAACAACCATCAAAATCATGGTGCTCAAATAGTAAGTTAGATACGCCTGTTTATCCTCCGCGGTATCTACGCACTACCTTTCAGGCGTCTCAAGAAAAAGTTATCTACAACTGCACTACCTTTCAGGCGTCTCAAGAAAAAGTTAAAAAATTGAAAGGGATTATGGCCAGTGGGAATTGAATTGGCAACCTCATAAAGATTTTGAACCCCCTTGACCATTGAGTTATGCTTTTGGGTTTCAACAAAGGGATTCAATATATAATACAAGATGTACAAAACTGACTTCAATATATAATACAGGATGTACAAAACTGACTTTTGCTTTATTTGTACAATCTAATTTCCGACGAACCCCTTCCACCCCCTAAATTCGCCCCTGCTCAAAGTTAAGCCATCCTTCAATGGAGAGGTAGAATTTGACGAAGTATAGATTGGTGAAGTTTCAATGATCATTAAACAAACTAGCAGTATTAATAGTCATTCGACAACTAGATGGCGCTGCAGCTGAGTTCAAGGACCGAGGGAAAGTGATATCAATTAAATGGTCTGGCATTAAGGAAGTTTTTCCTAGTACTTGTTACCGTCTATGTGAATGGCATATTGACAAAAATGCTCAAAAAAATATACCTCAACTTTATTGTAAACCAGGATTTAGAAAAAAATATTTTAATAAGCTCTTATGGAGGTGCAAGTCGAGTCAGAGTTTGAGTCGGTAGGGAAAGACATGACTGAAGAATGGGAATGTGGGAGCAATAGTTGGCTTCAAAGATTTGAGGGAAAAGTAGTGCCCTGCATTTAGTTGCTCCATTTCTCCACAGACATTAAATCAACTCAGAGGAGTGAGAGCACTAATAGGTCTTTACTGAAATGGCTTGCAAGACGATGACTTTAACTGAATTAGTTAATCATTATGAGCAATGGGCAGCTGAAATCCTTGATATTAAGGTGACAGAGGATTTTAAATGTCAAGGAACACCTAAACTTGCTATAGAAGGTTGTTGGATATTAAAGCATGCTGCGAGTATCTGCACAAGAACTATATTTACAAGATTTGAACATGAATTTTTGCAAGGAACATCTAAGAAGGTGACCAAATTTGAAAATAATGGCACTTGTCGCACATATACAGATCTTAGAGGGGAAGGAGGACAAACTGACACCGTTCAATTCAATTCATTTGACAATTCCATAAGTTGCAGCTGTCTTATGTTTGAACCCGTGGGTTGGTTATGTTACTATGCCTAAAAGTGTTATTCTTTCACTTAGACTTTTCTTATATCTCTGTACAATATATTCTGTAAAGATGGACAAAGAATGCTAAACAAGGGAATGGATTTGATGAGTACAACAATAGGAAGAAATCACCAACTTCATCTATGGCCATTCGCTTAAATGGTTTGTTGAAAGAATCATTCGCTGTTATGGCTTTAGCTCCAAATGATGCCGAGTTTGAAAAAATTGCTAGAAAGTATTTGTATCAAGCAAGGATTGAGATTACTAAACTCCAAAATGAGTTATATGCAGAAGGTACTCATAAGAGCTATCCTAAATTTAGTACATTTACTAGTCCTTCCGGAACTAATGATCGAGTTTTCGATCTAAGTGGATATGGAAGATTGAAACCAAAACTTGAGCAAAAAAAGAAGAGGGCACCACAAAAGACTTTAAAAGCTAGAGCAATGCAACAGCATGAGCAACAATCCTTGGGCTCAAGTCTTAATGTTCAATCTCTAAATGCTTATGAACAAGGTATATTTTAATTTATTTATTGCTTATGTTCAATCTCTATTTATTGCTTATGTTCAATCCTCGAATTAAATGCTTATGTTCAATCTCTAAACACTTACCTCGAATGCTTATGAACAATTCAATCCGTGGAAATGTCTTTTCTTTCAATTTGGCTCCAATCCAACCGTATCTATACACAATTGATTTAATATCATCAATTCTACTCAACAAACTAATTCTTAATACCAAATAACACTTTTACAACATTCTCGCCATGAATAGTAAATTTCAACCCCGGGCCCACATGGTCGGAATTCGGGGTTAGGACCAAAATCCGGTTACCCATCCCCCCACGAGTTCATGTATATAATTTGTTTCAAAATCGGACCTCAATTCGAGGTCCAATTCCCAATTTATGAAAAACCCTATTTTCTAACAAAAACAAGAATTTTACCATGAAAACATTTGATTTCTAATGAAAAACATGTTTAATGATGTTAGGAATTGAAAGAATTAAGTAAAAAGTGACTTACAATCGTTTTGATGAAGAAGAAATCCTTGAAGAGTCGCAAATGGGTGTTTTGGTTTTGTGAAAAATGAAGAAATGATTGAAATTCGTGTTTTTCAGGTCTCTGTGTTCGCATTTGCGAACATCGGTTCGCAATTGCGAACCCCGACCAATTTCTGGAGTTTGAAAAATAAGCTAAGGGTGGAAAGTTCGCATTTGCGAACTTTTGTTCGCATTTGCGAACAAGGCTCCTTCGCATTTGCGAAGAAGGCTTCGCATTTGCGAAGCATGGCTAGCAGTGGAGGCATCGCATTTGCGAAGAATGCTTCGCATTTGCGAAGCATGGCTAGGCAGTGAAGGCCTCGCATTTGCGAGGTTCTGTTCGCAATTGCGAACCCAAGCCTTCCTGGACGCCCTTCGCATTTGCGATCAAGGGTTCGCATTTGCGAACCCTGCCTTGGTCTGTCACCTTCGCAATTGCGAGAAATTCTTCGCAATTGCGAAGCCAACAGCTGGGTGAAAAAAACCAGCAGTTCAAAATTCAGATTTTCATCCAACGGCCTATCAAATCTTTACCCGAGCCCCCCGGGCTCCAAACCAAACATGTACACAACCTCAAAACACATTATGGACTTGTTCGTGCGATCATATCGCCAATATCACTTCGTTTTAATCAAATCGAGCCTCAAACTCATGATTTTCATACTTTTGATTTTCAAAACTTCTTAACTTGGAACTCAAGGTCCAAAACATCTCAAACGACATCCAAATGTCACCAAACTTTACAGAAATCACATATATAATATTTAAGACTTGTACTGGGCGTCGGAACCAAAATACGAGCCCGATACCAAGGTCTATTAATTTATTTCCTTTAATAATTGCATCAAAAACAATTTCACATAAAAATTCATAACTTGGGCTCTAGGCCTCAGAATTCGACTCCGGACGCATGTCCAAGTCCCATATTTTCCTACGGACCTCTCGGGACCATCCAATCTCGGTCCGGATCCGTTTACCAAAAATGTTGACCGAAGTCAACCATATCAATATTAATATCATTTTTATCCAAATTTCTCATAGAATTCATATTTTCTATCACAAAATCTTTCCGGCTACATGCTCGGATCGTGCACGTAAATCGAGGCAACATAGAATGAGGTTTTCAAGGCCTCGAGAAGCTCGAAATGATTAATTAAATAAGTGATGACCCTTTGGGTCGTCACAATCTCCACCTCTAAAACAACCGTTCGTCCTCGAACGGACAAAAGAAAGAAGTACCGTAGTCAGGAAACAAATGTGGGTAGCGGCTCCGCATATCAGACTCGGACTCCCAGGTCGATGCCTCAGGAGGCTGACCTCTCCACTGAACACGCACAGAAGGATAACTCTTCGACCTCAACTGTCGAACCCGCCGGTCTAGAATAGCCACCGGCTCCTCCTCGTAAGATAGATCATTGTCCAATTGGACAGTACTGAAGTCTAACACATGTGTGGGATCGCCGTGGTATCTCCGAAGCATAGATACATGAAAAACTGGATGCACAGCTGATAAGCTAGGCGACAGAGCTAGTCTGTAAGCCACCCCTCCCACTCGTCTAGAATCTCAAATGGACCAATATACCTAGGGCTGAGCTTGCCCTTCTTCCCAAACCTCATCACTCCCTTCATAGGCGACACCCGGAGCAATACTCGTTCACCAACCATGAAATCTACATCTCGAACTTTACGATCCGCATAAGTCTTTTGCCTAGACTGAGCTGAACGCAATCTCTCCTGAATAGTCTTGACCTTATCCAAGGCCTCCTGAACTAAGTCTGTTCCTAACAACCGAGCCTCTCCCGGTTCAAACCATCCAACTAGTGATCGACACCGCCTACCATACAACGCCTCATACGGGGCCATCTGGATGCTAGATTGGTAACTGTTATTGTAGGCGAACTCTGCTAACGGCAGAAACTGGTCCCACGAGCCTCCGAAATCAATAACACAGGCTCGAAGCATGTCCTCAAGAATCTGAATAGTCCTCTCTGACTGGCCATCCGTCCGAGGATGAAATGCTGTACTCAACTGAACCCTGGGTGCCTAACTCCTGCTGAACCGCTCTCCAGAACCGCGAGGTAAACTGCGTACCCCGATCAGAGATAATAGATACTGGCACCCCATGGAGACGAACAATCTCCCTAATGTAAACCACCGCTAACCTCTCCGACGAGTAGGAGACAGATACTGGAATAAAGTGTGCTGATTTGGTGAGTCTATCAACAATGACCCAAATAGCATCAAATTTCCTCCGAGTCAAAGGAAGTCCAGTAACGAAGTCCATAGTGATTCGCTCCCATTTCCACTCGGGAATTTCAATCCTTTGGAATACACCACCTGGTCTCTGGTGCTCATATTTCACCTGCTGACAATTTAGACACCGAGCGACATACGCAACGATATCTTTCTTCATTCTGCGCCACCAATAGTGCTGCCGTAAGTCCTGGTACATCTTCGCGGCGCCCGGGTGAATAGAATACCGTGAACTGTGGGCCTCCGCTAAGATCAACTCTCGAATCCCTTCGACATTGGGCACACAAACTCGACCCTGCAATTTCAATACCCCATCATCATCTAGATTTACCTGTGTGGCACCTCCCCGCTGTACTGTATCTCTCAACTCACGCAAATGAGGATCATCAAATTGCCTCTCACGGATACGCTCTAATAAGGAAGAACGAGCGACCGTGCAGGCTAGCACTCTGCTAGGCTCAGAAATGTCTAATCTCACGAACCGGTTGGCTAAGGCCTGGACATCTAGAGCTAATGGTCTCTGATTGACCGGAATATATGCAAGACTACCCATGCTGGCATACTTTCTACTCAATGCATCGGCCACCACATTGGCCTTACCCGGGTGATATAATATAGTAACATCATAGTCTTTTAGCAACTCTAACCATCTCCGCTGTCGTAGATTCAACTCCTTCTGTTTGAACAAGTACTGTAGGCTTTTGTGATCAGTGTACACCTCACATGTCACACCATATAGATAATGCCTCCAGATTTTTAAGGCATGAACCACTTCTGCTAACTCAAGATCATGAATTGGATAATTCTTCTCATGTATTTTCAACTGTCTCGAAGCATAAGCAATAACTTTACCATCCTGCATCAATACCGCTCCAAGCCCTGTACGGGATGCATCACAGTAAACTGTATAAGGCCCTGCACCCGTAGGTAGTATCAGCACTGGTGCTGTAGTTAAGGCTGTCAAGGCTGTCTTGAAGCTCGCCTCACACTCCTCTGACCACTGGAACTGGACACCCTTCTGTGTCAACCTGGTCATCGGGGCTGCAATAGAAGAAAACCCCTCTACATATCGACGGTAGTAACCTGCCAATCCCAAGAAACTCCGGATCTCAGTCACTGAAGCTGGTCGAGGCCAATTCTGGATCGCCTCAATCTTCTTTGGTTCCACTTGAATACCTTCCACTGATACAATGTGACCCAAAAATGCTACCGAACTCAGCCAGAACTCACATTTTGAAAATTTGGCATATAGCTGATTATCCTTCAGAGTCTGAAGAACCACTCTGAGGTGCTGCTCGTGCTCTTCCTGGTTGCGGGAGTATACCAGGATGTCATCTATGAAGACTATCACGAACAGATCTAAGTAAGGCCTGAATACCCGATTCATCAACTCCATGAATGCTGCTGGGGCATTGGTCAACCCGAAGGACATGACCAAGAACTCATAATGCCCATATCTAGAGCGAAAGGCCGTCTTAGGAATGTCAGCCGCCCTGATCTTCAGCTGATGGTAGCCTGACCTCAAGTCTATCTTAGAGAATACCCTCGCTCCCTGGAGCTGGTCAAACAAATCATCAATCCTCGGCAGTGGATATTTATTTTTAATAGTCACCTTGTTTAACTGCCGGTAATCAATACACATCCGCATCGAGCCATCCTTCTTCTTTACAAATAATACGGGTGCTCCCCAGGGGGAAACACTGGGCCTGATAAAACCCTTCTCAAGAAGGTCTTGCAACTGATCTTTCAACTCTTTTAGTTCGGGCGGGGCCATACGATAGGGTGGAATAGAGATGGGCTGAGTGTCCGGTGCCAAATCAATACAGAAGTCAATATCCCTGTCGGGTGGCATGCCCGGCAGGTCTGAAGGAAAAACCTCAGGAAACTCCCGTGCAATAGGGACTGAATCAATGGAAGGAACTTCTGCGCTGGAATCACGAACATAAGCCAAATAAGCTAGACACCCCTTCTCGACCATATGTCGAGCCTTAACATAAGAAATAACAGTGCGAACGGAGTGGCTTGAGGTACCCTTCCACTCTAATCGGGGTAATTCTGGCAAGGCTAAGGTGAGAGTCTTAGCATGACAATCAAGAATAGCATGGTATGGGGACAACCAGTCCATCCCCAATATGACATCAAAATCTACCATATCCAAGAGCAACAGATCAACACGGGTCTCAAGACCCCCAAATATAACTACGCACGAACGATGCACCCGATCGACTACAATAGAGTCACCCACCGGCGTAGCCACATAAACTGGAATATCCAGAGCATAGCTGGGCACAGCCAAATATGGTGCGAAATAGGAAGACACATAGGAATATGTAGATCCGGGGTCAAATAATACTGAAGCACCTCTGCCACACACAAGAATAGTACCTGTAATCACAGCATCTGATGCCTCTGCCTCTGGCCTGGCTGGTAAAGCATAGAAACGGGGATCTGCACCTCCCCTCTGAGCTGCGTCTCTAGGACGACCATCAACTGGCTGACCTCTACCTCTGGCTGGACGGTCTCTACCCCTACGGTCTCGACCTCCACCTCTAAAATCTCTACCCCCGCCTCTGGCTGGCTGGGCAGGCTGAGGGTCAGCTGGGGCCTGGATCATAGGACGAGGACCTCGCTGCTGAGAGTTGCCCGCTGCTATAGGGCAATTCCTGATAAAATGACTTGGGTCACCACAACCGTAGCAACTCTTAGACTGATAGGGCTGCTGGCCCTAACGACCTGAATGGCCTCCACGAACACTCTGAAGAGGCTGAGCATTAATAGGAGGCTGGTCTGAATAATGCCCACGAGAATCGCGATCACCTGGTCCACCCTACGAAGCCTGAAGGGCGGAATGAAAAGGCCCTGGAGGACTGGCCTCTATCAAAGGATTCTCTGCTACCAGAGGAAGAAGCACCAAACCTACCCGAATGACGAGGCCTCTTATCCGAAGAATAACCGCCTCCTCTAGCGAGAGCCATCTCAACTCTGCGTGCTGCATTGGCTGCCTTCTGAAATGATATGTCACTCCCCACGCCCATAGCCATCTGGAGTCTAATCGGCTGATTAAGCCCATCTATAAACCTGCGGACCCTCTCCCGCTCCGTGGGAAGTATCACCACTGCATGACGAGCCAAGTCGATAAATCTCGTCTCATACTGTGTAACTGTCATAGTGCCCTGATGGAGGCGCTCAAACTGCCTCCGAAGTACATCCCGCTGAGTAGCAGGGAGAAACTTCTCCATAAATAGTTCCGCAAACTGGTCCCATGATAGAGCTGGGGACCCTGCTGGTCGAGTCAGGCAATAATCTCTCCACCAAGTCTTGGCGGATCCCGCAAGTCTGAAGGTACAGAAATCAACTCCGTTTGTCTCCACGATCCCCATAGTCTTGAGAATCTCATGGCAACTGAATAAAAAGTCCTGAGGATCCTCTGATGCGGCTCCACTGAATGTAGTGGTAAATAGCTTGGAGAACCGATCAAGCCTCCATAACGAATCGGAAGTCATGGCCGCTCCATCACCGGCATGAGCTGTGGTACCTGACTGAGTGGCCACAGCTGGCTGGATTACTGGTGCCTGAGGCTGAGGAGCTACTGGCTCCGGAGTATGAGCAATAGGAGTCCGGGCCCCTCCTCCAGCCTGAGAAGTAGCTGGGGCAACTGATAATAGACCCGCTCTGGCAATGCTATCCATAAATCCCGCTATTCTGACCAAAGCATCCCGGAGATCCGGGGTAATCAAAGTCTCTCCTGGGACCTGAGCTGGGCCCACTGGAGCTGCTGGAACCGGAACCTCCTCATCAATCTCAATATGAGGCTCCACCTCTGGGGTAGCTGCCTGGGGCTGAGCTCTACCCCTACCACGGCCTCTGATACGGCCTCGACCCCTGCCCCTCACAGGAGCTGTCTGGGGCTCAGGCTGCTGGTCAGCGGACGAAGAAGTGCGTGTCCTTACCATCTGCGAAAGGACATAATAGAAATTCAATCAGTAATTGAGGAACAAGTCGCACGACAAGAAAGAACAAATGAGAGACTTTTTCCTAACTCAATAGACTGTGGAGGACAAGTACGGACGTCTCCGTACCTACCTCTCAAACTCTACTAAGCTTGTTCGTGAGTGGTGAGACCTATGTAACCTAGAGCTCGATACCAACTTGTCACGACCCGGATTTTCCCCCAACATCGGGATCGTGATGGCGCCTACTCGTGGTAGCTAGGCAAGCCACCGTATTCATACTATCCTTTTTTTAACACAATTTTAATTAAATAAATGCGGAATACTTTATCGAAATGGATATAACAAATCACAAAGTGAAAATTATACTGAAATCCTCTACCCAAGACGTGGAGTCACCAACTCACAAACTACTATGGAATACTACACATAAAAGTCTGAAGGAAATATAACATAATTCTGTTAGTCTCGGAACAATGAGACTACAGCTATTAACATAAATAAAGAAAGAGACGCCGGGCCTGCGGACGTCTGCAAGCTACCTCGGTCTCAAATGTGATCAACTCCCACGCAATCTATTTACCGCTGCTGCTGCTCCTGATCGTAACCTGGACCTGTGCAAAAACGCACAGAAGTGTAGCATCAACACAACCGACCCCATGTGCTGGTAAGTGCCTGGCCTATCCCGGCGAAGTAGTGACAAGCCTAGGACCGGACACCTACATAAACCTGTGCAATTCAATATATATATGTGTGTACCACAAAATAACAAGAAATAATCAAGTATTAACACAATAAGCAATATCTTGAAGAATTCAACAAGTAACCACAGTTAATAATTTCGCAAGGAAAATCAAAGTGTAATGTAAACACAAGTAATATCAATTCAAGAAATAGCAAACAGTTACACAGCATCACCCTTCGTGCTTTTACTCTCGTCCTCACCAAGTAAACAAATAGAGTACACGGCATCACCCTTCGTGCTTTATCACTCTTCCTCACCCAAATAACAATCAAATAAGTTCACAAGGAAAAACAAGGTGTAATGGAAACACAAGTAATATCAAGTCAAGAAATGGCAAATAGTTGCACTGGCATCAACCAAATAAAATATAATGGAAAAACAAGTAATATTAATTCAAGAAATAGCAAGCAATTGCACGGCATCACCCTTCGTGCTTTTACTCTCATCCTCACCAGATAGACAAATAAAGTACACGGCATCACCCTTCGTGCTTTTACTCTCATCCTCACATCCATAGTACGGCATGATCCTTCGTACATGGTTCAATAACAGGGCACGGCATGATCCTTCGTGCATAATCAATAAATAAACATGGCACGGCATTAACCTTCGTGCATAAATAAATAAAACATGGCACGGCATCACCCTTCGTGCATTATCACTCTTCCTCACCCAAATAACAATCACAGTTAAGGGTAAAGAAAGAAACAATAATTCATAATCCGTCCCATCAAGGGCAATCAATAATAATCTTCACAACAAGTCCCAACAAGGGAGAACAATAACAATTCATCTGTAATATATCTCAAAATAATTATTTTCCAACGACTCACGGTCATACTAGACGCCAGTATATGGATGCTCGTCACCACAGCCCATACACCGCACTCGATCACATAACACATAGCACATAATCCTATTCCCTCAAGCTAGGATAGAACAGACACTTACCTCGAATGCTTATGAACAATTCAATCCGTGGAAATGTCTTTTCTTTCAATTTGGCTCCAATCCAACCGTATCTATACACAATTGATTTAATATCATCAATTCTACTCAACAAACTAATTCTTAATACCAAATAACACTTTTACAACATTCTGCCATGAATAGTAAATTTCAACCCCGGGCCCACATGGTCGGAATTCGGGTTAGGACCAAAATCCGGTTACCCATCCCCCAACGAGTTCATGTATATAATTTGTTTCAAAATCGGACCTCAATTCGAGGTCCAATTCCCTAATTTATGAAAAACCCTATTTTCTAACAAAAACAAGAATTTTACCATGAAAACATTTGATTTCTAATGAAAAACATGTTTAATGATGTTAGGAATTGAAAGAATTAAGTAAAAAGTGACTTACAATCGTTTTGATGAAGAAGAAATCCTTGAAGAGTCGCAAATGGGTGTTTTGGTTTTGTGAAAAATGAAGAAATGATTGAAATTCGTGTTTTTCAGGTCTCTGTGTTCGCATTTGCGAACATGGGTTCGCAATTGCGAACCCCGACCAATTTCTGGAGTTTGAAAAATAAGCTAAGGGTGGGAAGTTCGCATTTGCGAACTGTGTTCGCATTTGCGAACATGGGTTCGCAATTGCGAACCCCGACCAATTTCTGGAGTTTGAAAAATAAGCTAAGGGTGGGAAGTTCGCATTTGCGACAAAATGTTCGCATTTGCGAACAAGGCCCTTCGCATTTGCGAAGAAAGCTTCGCATTTGCGAAGCATGGCTGGGCAGGCTCCTTCGCATTTGCGAAGAAAGCTTCGCATTTGCGAAGCATGGCTGGGCAGGCTCCTTCGCATTTGCGATCAGGGGTTCGCATTTGCGAACCCTGCCTTGGTCTGTCACCTTCGCAATTGCGAGAAATTCTTCGCAATTGCGAAGCCAACAACTGGGTGAAAAAAACCAGCAGTTCAAAATTCAGATTTTCATCCAACGGCCTATCAAATCTTTACCCGAGCCCCCCGGGCTCCAAACCAAACATGTACACAACCTCAAAAACACATTACGGACTTGTTCGTGCGATCATATCGCCAATATCACTTCGTTTTAATCAAATCGAGCCTCAAACTCATGATTTTCATACTTTTGATTTTCAAAACTTCTTAACTTGGAACTCAAGGTCCAAAACATCTCAAACGACATCCATATGTCACCAAACTTTACGGAAATCACATATATAATATTTAAGACTTGTACCGGGCGTCGGAACCAAAATACGAGCCCGATACCAAGGTCTATTAATTTATTTCCTTTAATAATTGCATCAAAAACAATTTCACATAAAAATTCATAACTTGGGCTCTAGGCCTCAGAATTCGACTCCGGACACATGTCCAAGTCCCATATTTTCCTACGGACCTCTCGGGACCATCCAATCTCGGGTCCGGATCCGTTTACCAAAAATGTTGACCTTAGTCAACCATATCAATATTAATATCATTTTTATCCAAATATCTCATAGAATTCATATTTTCTATCACAAAATCTTTCCGGCTACAAGCTCGGATCGTGTACGTAAATCGAGGCAACATAGAATGAGGTTTTCAAGGCCTCAGAAGCTCGAAATTATTAATAAAATAAGTGATGACCCTTTGGGTCGTCACACAGCTAAGCCAACAGCAGCAAGGTTTTTAAAAAAAAATCTCTTAAAGGTGTTTCATTGTGAGTTTGCAACTTTGGGAGAGAATCCCATATATACAAAGTCCAGATAAAATCAATAATGTAGAGTTCAGAAGAACACATAAGAAGAAATTCATGAATATGTACCTTCTGAATGTCCTCACTTAGAACATGTTCCAAATTTTTGAGGGGACTGTACAAATAAAACTAAAAAAATGACCAACTTAGTTAGCATAGGGCCTGCAGTTTTACAAATGCTAGAATTTCCTTAATCTGTTAAAATCTGGAAGATCTTCCTAAAAAAGACAAATACAAAAGTCACTGCAAAACTGAAGCCCAAAACTCTAGCAAAGCCCGCTACTTAGAAAAAGGATGGATGACCTTCTACAACTTGTCGTGCTCTATAGCTGCTTCTCTAGCACTCCAAGCAGCCCAATAAGAACCACATACGATTGTACCAACAACCATTAGCCACAAAAATACTTCTGCACTTGGACAGTAGAGTTGCACATTAACTAAATGAAAGAGCAAAAGATTTGGAAAAAGAACTTGTAACCCAAAGTACCACTAGAATTTCAAATTCATAAACAAAGCAATCAAAGTCTTTTCAAAATTCTGGTCAATTAACTTTATTGTTTGCTTATCTAAGATACCTCAAACATTTTATAAGCATTCAAAAAAAACAAAGAAGATATCCATAATTTTAAGCTAGATTTTTCACAAAATATCCTTCCATCTCTCCCGTGAATTAATGATATGGACAAGCGTGTTATCACTTACTCGCCTCAGTTTGTCTCTTTACCTTATTCCGTGCATAATCAAGTTAAAGGTTGAATCAAATTAGAAAAATATCAAATCCCTATAGGCTTGATTAAGTGTAGTATTTAACAACATTATTCATTTCTTGAGCTCTTGACGGTTCGTGGAGCATGTTGCTTTTCAGCATACATCAACTCGGATGTGTTTTCTCATCTAAGTTGCGACTCTTCTTAGAAATTTACCTGATGAGCGATTCAAAAGCATATTATCCAGCGTTTCCCCAGCATGTTGAGGTAGCATAACAACATGTATGTGTATATCTAGGCCAGTTTCTTCAGGATCACAAACCATCTTGTAAAGTTCTGCAAGACAAATGGCATCCGTAAAATAACTGCAAGCAGTGATGTATCGGCAACATTCAACCAACAAAAAATAGCAAGAGCTCCACATAACACCCTCAGACAAAGAACAATAATAAGAAATAGCACAAAATTTATCCTTAGGCTTCATTTATCCAAAACTTATTATTGCAGCAGAATACATTCAGTTACTGGTATCAACCTGGGTACACTACATATTCATCATTCATCAATTACCTTTTTCATTATTTACTATCAAGATTGTCGAAGCCCCTGCCGCTTCTGCATTATTAGCCTTTGTTGTGAATTTGCAATGGACGCGATCTACCATGATGACCTCGTCAACAAGCTAACAACATAAAAAACATTATCAGCGGCATAAAGCAAAAAGCCATTGCGGTATATATTTGGTAAGCATACCTTCTTCCTTGGAGGCTTGCAACAATCCCGAGGGTCAGAAAAAGTAAGAGGAGCTTGCTGTGCATTTTTCTCCTTTGACACAATAATAGTGCCAAATCTAGCGCCAACACCAACAAATTCTCCATCTTCTTTACCATCAATCCAACTTTGAACTTTCACCTAACCAAAAAAAAGGGAAGAAGAACAACTGAAACTAAAATGGACATATTTTTCATTTTTTTCGGGTAAGGCGTACACATTTAAATAGACAAAGACTCATTAAAATATAGCATCAACCTAAATAAAGCACCGCAACTAAATATCCAATAGCCAAAGCACATTTGTACTTGGTGGTAAAACAGTTTAACAAAATGATATTGTAAAAACTAATATTGACTAATGCAAGCACAGTTGATAAGGAGTAATTACCCAATGACAAACAAAGAGTAACTATCAAGATGTCAGCTTTGCATAATGTTATATGTATTATGGAAAACAATCTGGAGAAATGGTTTGTAATCTGGTCCCATAACTCCTATAATAAGCCACCAATGTATTGGAATAAAAAATACAGTAACAACACCTGGTTGAGGAGCAAAAAAATTGTTCCTTTTCACAACCTTCTTCTTCAAACGTAAACCCACACAAACCAGCTGTAAACTACTTTTTAAAACATGACCAAAATATATGAAAATAATCGTGACATATCTGTATTTACAACAATATTTGTAAATGTTAATTTTTATATAGAATAGAGAAATATATTAAAAATTAACATAAAGTAAAGCGTACCTATCAAAAGCTACAAATGTGTTATCAACAGCTATTGTCACCCTTGGGTAATTAATCTCAGCAACAAAAGTAGTAGTTAAACCTCAAAAAAGATACTGATTATCTTTCGAATGTCAGACTAAATTTCGAAAAACTTCTTTAAAAATAACATTTGTAGCTTTAGTAGTTATTTGACCATCGTCATCACAAACCAAAATTTTTAATCCCTTTCTACTTGTCACCCGAGAAAGAGCAACATATAGTTGTCCATGTGTAAATACTGGCTTCTTCAAAAATAAACCAACGTGAGACAATGATTGTCCTTGACTTTTGTTGATTTTCATGGCAAAAGAAACAATTATTGGAAATTGTCTTCGCTGGAACTTAAATGGAATTCTACCATCAGATGGAGTCAATGTCATTCTTGGAATAAATACTTTCTGGCCGGCCATCTGCCCCGCTAACACCTTTGCTTCAATAACTTGATTTTCAAGTTTAGTTATTATCAACCTTATTCCATTATACAATCCTGCTGACTGATCAATATTTCTTAATAACATTACAGGAATACCAACCTTTCGAGTAAGAGCATGATTTGAAACTCCAGAACATTTAATTGTATTTAAGAATTTAGGAGTGTGTACATGTTCTAGTGGTGAATAAGTATTGTCAGAACTGCACATTGTATCGTAACTCAAATATGATTTCTCATAATTTTGATTAAGAGAAATCATATATTCGTTGATTGATTCCACCATATCAAGAGTTGGAGTAAGAATGGCTCTTTGATGTAGGTATCCTATATGATTGCGGCTGTTGATACCCGGATATGTGCTCTTTACAATTGCAGATGTTGGATCAACACATTATTTTATCAAAAGATCATCTGGTATTTCTACTTTTTCATTTCTCTCAACAGATGTACCAACTATACCATCACCAATTGCAAATATCCAACCTGATCCCCGTTTAGTAGTGTCTTTTTCAGTAAACACTTTATTTTCCTAAACAGATTGAACCTTTTCCTGGTAATTTTCTTTAAAGTGCCCATTATTCCCACAATGGGTACAAAGCTAGTTATCAGGAACAATGACATACTTGCTGTGAGGGTTGTAAGGAATTTTCTCATTTGAGAACACGATTCCCTGCTTGTTTCCACTATTGTTGAAGTACATGGCAATGACAACATTTGAGGACCAGGTCCACTTTCCCAAGATCAATTTTTTACTTTCACCAATTCAGCTTGAAGTTGCCTATTTAGAGTTCGTCACATAGACTAGTTTTTACATCATTTAATTTCTTTTCCAGCTTGATGTTTGTCCCACTAGCTACCTCTTTCCCTTTCTCAATACTTACAAGCCTATTCTTATTTGAGTCCCTCAATTGTTCTAGGTTTGTGATTACCACCAAAAAGTCACCCCTTTCATACTCAGTAGCTACAATTTTCTCTACTAGAGTATTCTTTTCTTTGCTAAGGTTCTGTATGGTTTCCTTCAAGTCAACAACCACTACCATCAGATCATCTCTATCATTTTATACACTATTCATTTTTCCAGTAATAACTTCTTTTTCTTTTTTCAAGATTTTCTATGGTCTCATTTAAATCAACCACACCGACCACCAGATCATCTCTAGATTGTTCAACATCTCCTAGCTATATGGTCAAGGCATCCTTATCATTAACAAGACTATAATACGCATAAATTAGAACATTTGCAAATGACATAAATTTCTTAGAAGAGTAACATTTCAGATTTCTCTGAACATCCCTGAAATTACCTTATCATTGTCATCCTCTTCTTCATTATCAAACTGAGTCATCAATGCAAACAATAATCATATTCCTTTGCTTCATTTTCCACTGTCATCATGGAATTCTTTCCCGTATCTGGTTTCTCCTTATGATTAACTAGAGGAGTCTCTCCATACAACAAGAGCTTGCTTTACAACATTGTCAGCTGCAGTTTTGCGGCTGAATCGTTTGTTATGAAACTGGTTCCTTTTTACTGCTTTGTCAAGTTGTGTTTGTAATGCTCCTGTTTTAGAAGTGGGCAGTATTTGATGAATGTCTTGGCTTTCCGCACTTGTGATAAAGATCATAGTTACTTGGTTTACTTGAACTGCCCCTCTTTGGTATACCACCATTTTTTCGAACCATCTTTTGACTATTTTGGTAAGATGGGTCATATCACTATCTTCTTCACTTGAGTCATTGTTTTCAGCCTTGATCACCAGATTCTTCTCCTTCTTTGGCTCTCTTTCTTCATTGTCTTTCTTTGTTTTCATCTCATATGTCTTCAGATTTATAATTAGCTCATCCATGGTTAGAGTTTTTAAATCTTTGTCTTCAGTGATGGCATTCACCTTACTCTCCCAAGAGCTAGGTAGAACACTAAGAACCTTCCGCACAAGCTTGTTTCTAGGAATAATTTCTCCAAGTGAATGAAGCTCACTTATGATATATGTAAATCTAGTGTGCATATCTTGTATAGACTCATTATCTTTCATCCCGGAAAACTTATATTCAGTGGTGAGCATGTCAATCTTGGACTGCTTAACCTGAGTAGTTCTTTCATGTGCCATTAGCAATATTTCCCATATTTCCTTGGCATATTGACATGCTAAGATTCTATTGTACTCATTAGCTCATGTACCACATACCAAGATCTTCTTGGCACGAAAGTTCTTCTCAACAACTTTACTGCTAATATCGTTGTATTCTTTTCTGGTTTCGGCACCATCACTCCATATTCTCCAACCTTCTTCATAGGAACAAGTGGACCATTACAAATAACATCCCACAGCTCAAAGTCTTCTGCCATTATTATAAAATCATGCATACGAGTCTTCCACCAGCAGTAATATTGACCATTGAATCTTGGAGGTCTGTAGGTTAATTGTCCTCCCTCAAAGTTAGATTGAGCAGACATTGAGGTACTTTCTAGGTTTAACCTTTTAGAAAGAACCTGCTCTGATATCAATTGATTGTTTATATGAGTCCACCAATTGTATAAAGACGTGACCCTATATCAGTTCCCTCAATGCTAATTACACAGCTCAATTGGTGAGAGGTGAGGGCGTAAAATCCCTGAAAAGCCTTGGGTCTTAGGTTCGATTCCCAGTAGCTACAGCTATGCGAGGAATGTTCCTATACCCAAGGGTAACAATTCCTTAGGATGCGTGTCCATGTGTGGCACGGCCGGCACCACGCTGTGGGGTCCATGTGTGGCCATAGGCGGGGTGTTACAAAAAAGGCGCCTTTTTTTAAACAATATGTAAATAAAACACATGAGTTTTACTTGGAAAAATCCCAACTCAATGGGACAAAAATAACAACATACACTAGTAGGATTTCAGTTTCACTAACATGTAACTACACTATTACAAGCCACTTTATAATGACTCTATTACAAAGACTTCAATCTCTCTAACTTGTAATACACTTATCACAAGCCACTTTATCACTCACTAGTTACAAAGACTTCAAAAACTCTAGTCACAATACAAACTCAGATGGTTTATGATTTTGAGTTTCCTAAAATAAAACTTCTAAGAAAGAAAGATATGAGTTGCAATGAAGAACAGAAAAACAAGATTGCAACTCAACTAAGGACACAAATTGGATCAGATCTTTAATGCTTAAGAGAATATCACTATATGCTCAAACAACTATCTAGTTGCCTTACACCATGTTATTATACTTCAAAAGATATCCCAAAGATGATGTCTATTCTTGGTTGGTACATGCCTCTTCCCAATGGGAAGTGACTGTTGAATTGTAGCATGCACAATTACTGCCAGTCACTTTCTGTAGTTGCTTTCCAGCTGTAGAGTTGACTTGTACTTATGTTAAGGAAACACTAAGGGATCGGGTTCCTAAAATATTTCTTGTGAATCCAAAGGCACACAACCAATATTATCTTGAGCCCATTGATAAATGATTGTACCAGGCATGCATTAGGTCCTTTATCTGATTCAATACAAAAGTTTGTTAGATCATCAAAACATAAGAATAAGATACCTTAAGCCCATCAAATTCCCCCCTTTGATAAAGTTTCTCCAAACTTTTTCAATAGAACAAGTTCAATCTCTTCATCTTCTAAGTCATTTCGCTTTATTGCGCATGTATAAGAAGTAACATGCTCATTAGGGTTACTGGTTCCATTATATTTAGGAATTTCTGGATGCATAATTGTTTCAAGAAGAGCTTCGGAGCTGCACTTGGAGGGAAAAGCTTCTACACGAACTTCTTTGAATCTAAACCATTTAGAATCGGTGGCGCCCCCGGTCTTTCATCAACCTGGGAGTTGTATGTTTTTAACTTTTTGTCATTAGCCTCAATTTTCTTCACCTGATTCAATCCATTTAGTGAGCTCCTCAAGCATTTTCATAATGGTGAGGCCAGTCCTCGATTCATTGGCATTCGATCTCTCCAGTATAGGTTCGGCTTTATGAACAACTTCTTGTGATGTTTCAAGCTCAATTCTACTTTGTGCTCGATTCTGATTTTTGAGTTTTGCTATCGTAGTTTGTTGAGTCTGCAACATCTCAAATATCATTCGAAGTCTAATTTTGCCTTCTTTAGTGGTCTGTGCGTTCTGATCGACTGCTCAAGCATCTCTAGGGATGCTAGTTTGAGGGTCAATGCCCAAATTTTCATTAATGGCTATATGAGAGCTGATATTGACTAGGTCTATGGCCGGTGGTCCATAGGGGTTGACTGGAGGTACTCCATTTACCGGGGCAACTATGTTCTCATTCTACCAAGTCTATTTTCTTTGTGAGTAGGTGCTACTTGAGAGTTCGACATGTTGGTTCCTGAAATCAAATATACTTACAATAGCAAGCGTAAAGTAGTGTGTGTTACGAAAATTAATACCACGTAATTATTATTATCCTTATCCCCACGGTGGCGCCAAATTGTTTATCCTAAAAATTGGATAACAATTAAACTTATAATGTGATTTTAAGGACACTTGATTTCGCCTAATATCAATTGATAAATGTGAAGATTAGTAATAGAAATTAATAATAAGATAAAGCAATGAAACGTAATTCATCCCTCGAGCTAGAGTGCCATCAAACTGGTCAGAACCAAAACAGTTAAGAAATAAGCAAGCCGATAAACACGAATATGAGCTAAAGAGAAAGTGTTATATTACTTTGATATGTTCGAATCCAATTGCCCTACAAATGATTGAAACTCTTATTTTTATTATAGAGGAATTCTAGTTATGGTGTAACTCTAATTACAGAAGAAAATCTCATGATTAGCTAATTAACCGTCCTTGGTTTGATCCGTTTCAAGATTTCTGCCATGATCCTCAACCAGTCATGGATATCTAATAGCTTATATGAGTCCACTGAACTATAGAGAACCTGATCCTATATGAGTTTCTATTGAGATTACTTATGAAACAGTAAATAAAAGAGACAAAGGATTTTTACGTGGAAAAATCCCGCATAAGGGGACAAAAGCCACGACCTACACTTGTAGGCTTTCAACTTCACTAACTTGTAATCTTACTATTACAATCCACTTTGTTATAACTCTATTATAAGGACTTCAACTTAACTAACTTGTGTTAACCTTAGCAAAAGCCACTTTGTGACTCTATAGTTATAATGACTTTAAACTTATGACTAAACCTAGTCACAACATAAAATCAAAAAGTTCACGAATTTTAGTTTTCCTAAAATATAGCTTCTAAGAAAGCAAGATAGGAGTAACAATGAATAACAATAACAAGATTACAACTCAACTACGGATAACACATAGACTCATTATGAAACTGATCCTTTAGTGGAGTTGTCTTCTTGTTCTTGACACACCAGTTACTTTAATGTCGGATGAACACTTTAATAATTGAGGAATATCACTAAATGCACAAATAAATATTTTATGCATTGGACCAGATTGTTATACTACAAATGACATCACAATGGTTATGTCATTTTTGGTACACGTTTCTTCCCAATGAGAAGTGATTGCTGCACTATCTTCTGCACTATCGTGTGCACAGTTACGGACAGTCAATTTCCGCAGTTGCATTCTAGTTGTATAGTTAACTTGTACTTATGTCAGGGAACTCTAAGGGACCAGGTCCCAGTTGTGTTCCTTTTTATAACAATTGCAGACAATCACTTTTTGTGTTACATCCCAGCTGTATAGTTGACTTGTACTTCTGTCGGAGAACCCTAAGGGACCTGATCCCTGTTGTGTTTTTCCATGTGGTTGTTCACTCATTTGCTGGAGATCAGACTGGACATTATTCATTTGAAATGTATACTAGGTGGGTCAGGTTCTCTATCTGGTTCTTGACAATAAGTTTGTTATATCATCAAAACATAAGAAGCATAAGGAAAAGATATTGAATACCCATCAATTTCCCTTTTTTTGATGATGACAAACTTAGGCATTGATAGTATTTGTTTAGACTTGAAAAAAAAACAAATAAGGTACTAGAAACTACCCAAGTTCCCCCCCTGACCTTTTGCTTTTGATTCCCCCTTAATAAAATCATCTATATTTGCATCAAGTTCTACATAAGTTCCCCTGACCCCCAATAGTTTCCCCCTTTTGGCATCACTAAAAAGATACCCAAGTAGGCAATTAGCATAATGACGTCTAACATAGCCGAATCATGCCACATATGTGCACACAACATGATAAAAAGAGAAGCCAGAGGAAAATATCATTGTACATGCAAAAAGAGGAGCTTTTTCATTAATATTAGCAATGGACTGCGCAAAATAGGAGCACTAATGGTGAAATTCGGCATGCCGTCATAAAAAGACAAATAAAAAGGAAAAAAACAGCCACAAAACATTAGAGTAAATGATAGATGGGCCACTGATAGGATCCTAGGGGACACTAGGAGAGGGAGGCTTTGGAATAGGAGGTAGCAATGGTTTTGAGGACCAGGTCCAGTCTGGCATTTGCAGACAGTTGTTTTTCAAGCTTTTTTGCGCGAAGCTTATCATTTTCCTTTGTTAGGCGGGCAATTTCTTCATTAACTAAATCTAGTCCTTTAACTGCTTGACGTTTCAATATGACATTTTGAGCCCTCATCATTCTGATCTCTTCAGAAGCTGCATTTTGATCATTGATCAGCTGAGAAATGGCCGAGATGCTTCCACAAACTCTTTGTACGCACTCACATTCTTCCAAAGTGGTTTTCGATAAGGTTTTCTTGCATGTGCCTACTCTGGTATTACCCAAGGGGATCTTGTAAAATCTAAACACTTGAGTGAGGATAAAGCCATATGGTAGCCCATGATTTCCACCTTTAAAGTTTGCCACATTTTGCATATGATCTATCCGATATTGTAGCAATAGACCACCTCCCAAAAATAGGTTAAAGCACCTTATTGACCAGTTCAAAAAGAAGTTGATACTTGGGAAGTAATACCTTCTTATGCACACGTTCCCCTTGCTGAATAGCTTTCTCTTTCATGATAGCTCTCAGTCGACACCACAAACACCTTTAGCTGAGGACATTCCTTCACATGGAATTGTGAGAACCTTTCACAATGCTGAAGTGCCAAATACAATGTCTACTCCATTTACTAGCGCACGAATATGATCACCTTCAACAGTGAAGAGAGATGCGTAGAAATTTTGTACTGCTTCTTCATATACCAGAGGCATGCTCCACTGAAACAAGTGATCCCATTGCTGAAATCCACTATCTCCAGAATTTGTCTCATACAAGCCATCTCTGAAATTGCTAGGTCGAACGTACGACCCCGCAAGACTTTCTGAGTTCTTAATCTCTCCTGCAAAAAACACTGTCACTGGGCATGGTCCTCATAGAACCAAGTTCCTTTACAGTTTCGCATTTTTTCTGGATCCTTTTACAGATATTCCTTTCCAACATATCATCTTCAGACATGGCTTGCTCAACTGGACTCTTCTTAGACTTGCTTTTACACTTCACAGATGCATCATTTTATTTCTCATTAGCTTCATCGGAAGCTTCATCCAGACTTTTGATCTTTTATAAATTGTTTCACGAAGGAACCAGGTTCCTTTAGAGCATTTTTGTCAACCCCACCTAATGCCCTTGTCAGTAACAAATTCCCCTTGATTCATCAACCTCTTTTTCATTGTCTTGACACTCCTCCTACTTTTCTACAGTGTAGACTCGAAGCCCTCTTTCAGCTGCAACCTGATAGTGGGTGACTTGGAGGAGGATTCTAAGAGCTTAGGATGATCAAGAGGTGCAAGACTGGGTTTACCTAGAAGAGAATTAGGTTCTTCAGCAGGTTTTTCTAGGAACGCCTCATAATCCAAAGACTCGAGGAGTATTATGGTTCTTACATATCTTAGGAATGGAGTTGCTTCCCTCTGATACTCAGACGAGAGGTATTCTCCGTTATTCAATAGACTCTTAGTAGTGATAGCTATGATGTTATGCGTTGCTTGCATTTTTGGTGACTCTGTGAGAGTCACTAAGTCCAAAATGGAGGAGTTCAAATACTGATCGGGTTCATCCTCAAATACCTCTAACACCTGAGAGGTAAAACCTCCTTAGTGTTCTTCGATTATATCATAGGAATGACGAAACATCGGGTTTTAAATATATGGAAGGGAAACACGGTTTGTTAGAAAAGGAAAAACTATAGGAAAAGAGGAAGAACCAGTATGGATACAGTTGTATAGGAAGCAGTGGAATAGTGAATTTCTAGGGATGATTTTAAGGATGAAAGGAAATTGGAAGTGGTCTTAATGGTGGGATAAGGAAGCGATCGTTCGATTACCATTATAGGAGTATTTGGTAGATAAGTAGAGTGAGAGAGACATGAAGAGAGGATCATAGACATACAGAAGAGATAAAGGTTCATACCTTGCTGCGAGGGAGAAAGAAAGTTTTATTGGAAGAGGAGCTAATGATGAGAAGAAAGAGAAACAGGTACTAAGTAGTTCTAAAAATGGCGGTGGGTTTGTAGGAAAATGCTATCGTGCAGAGGGGATGAAGGGATTTTTAAAGACAAGAAATGACATGCAGACTTTGAAAAGTAGGATGATATGGCAGTTGAGTTAATTTTGTTAACATTTTTTGAGAAGCCATGCAGAACAAACATATACTACTAACATATGGTATAGGAACCTGATACCCGAACGTTTTTTGAAAAGATTTTAGCAGCTCTTCTTTCGTAGTTCATAATTGTACCTTTAGCTTCTATGATCATTATGCTTGTTTACCTGCAACAGTATCAGTGTGAGTTAGGCTTGGCCAAAAAACACTTTAGCTAATTTTACCCAAAGGTGTTTTGCATAGCCAACTGATGGAGAATCAGGTTCACCATTAGATTTTAAATACCCTACCTTCACCTTGTTTCTTCCAAAATGTTCTCTACTCAAGGCTTTGGTGAAGATATCTGGAATTTAGTCTTTTGTGCTACAAGACTTTCCACAGATCAACCCTTTCTCCATATTGACCCTCAGAAGATAATGCTTCACCTCAATGTGTTTGGTCCTCTTGTTTTGAACTGGATAGAGAAGGTATACCATTAGAGAATACCCCAAAATCTTCCAGTTGCTACTTAATTCATAGGATTTGAGCACATCAGGATGCTGCCACTACATATTTTGCTTTAGTTGTTGATGTAGCCATTGAGTTTTTCTTCCTTGTGCCCCAAGAGATGAGACATGATCATGGAAAGTGAACCATTCCAGAAGTGTTTTTCCTATCCATAAGATAACCTATATAGTTAACATCAACATACCCAATAAGGTTAAAACTGTCACAGATGGGTAATACAGGACTCGGTCTTGTGTTCCCTTAAGGTATCTCAAACTTCTTTTTAGTAGCCTTCAAGTAGGATTTCTTGGGACTTAATTTTGGATTTTATTCTGGAGTGGAAATACATAAGGGACTAGGGAATTTCCTCCTTTATTAGAGGAAGGTGTCTCGTTGAATGGCATATGAACACTTTCTTCCACCCAGTGTGCCCTTTTGTTGTAGACTTTGTGGCCTTTGATTTGTGGGAGGTATCCCAGAATGATTCTTCATTGCCTTTTGCATCAAACTTCCTAAGTTGGTCCTTCCCGTTGTTTAGAACATGGAATTTTTATTCAAACAGTTCTCATATGAGTTGTCTTTGGTTTTCTTCCATTTCTCACTTCATAGTGGGTTTTGTTTATAAGGGACCTGATCATACACATGTTCACCAAGTATCAATCAATGTTTATTGCTTTTCCCCAGAAATATTTTAGCTATTCCAATATCGATGAGCATTGTCCATGCCATGTTTTCCAGAGTTATGTTCTTTCTTTCAGCAACACCATTTTGCTGTGGAGTCCTTGGTGCTGAGAAGTTGTATGTGATTTCTTTTTTTGCTACAAGCTCATCAAATTTCGCATTGTCAAATTTTATCCCGTGGTCTCGTGGTCAGATCTGATGCAGACTACCTTCAATTTTATCTTCACTTGGATCTTCTTAAAACATGAAATAAATACCTCGAATGTCTCATCCTTTGTTCTACGAACTAGTGTCCAGGTGAATCTTGAATTTGGCAGACCACGAACCAGGTCCGTTTGAATCAATTTATTCATAAGTGAGAAGCTTGCATACCCCAATATTCCAAGCCAAAGTTCTGCGTCATCATCAACTGATTTCAAGTATCTCATATCACCAGCTTGTAGAGATTCAAAGTCTCCAACGTAGATGTTCTTGTTTCTTTTGGCCACTAAGACCGCTTTGCGAGTTACCAAATTGGTATCTGTGCACACTTTGATACGAACTCTACTTTATTCCCTTTTATCACAGATTTGAGAAACACCTAGGAGACTCTACTTCAAGCCATCCACATAGTACACATTCTCACTTGAGTGTCAAAGAGACTTTCCAACTTTTCCAATACCAAGAATTCATCCCCTCCCTCTTTTTTTCAAAGGATACATTCCCTTCCTGTAGGGCTTTCAATGAGAGAAAATCTATTGTGCTTCTAGTCATGTGCTTTGATAATCCACTGCCTATGGTCCACTACAGTCCACTTCCCCTCACTGTTCCGTGCAAATGAAAATTATGGGTTAGATTTAGGAAACCAAACTAGTTTGGATCCCTTTTTATGATAAAAAAGGGATGGATAAGGGGTTTTCTAGTCCATGCAGGCAACATTCGTTTCTGGAGAGCGGTACATGATCCCTTGTCACTAGTCACTTTGTCAGTGAACACTTTGTTTTTCTGGACTAATCGAACCTTGGCCTGTCAATTTTCATTAAAGTGCCCATTGTTCGCACAGTGGGTACACAGCCAGTTATCAATAAAAGTGATGTACTTATTGTGAGGATTGTAAGGAGTTTTCTCCTTTGGAACCCGATTCCCTGCCTATTTCAACTATTGTTAAAATGCATGGCAGTGACAACATCTGAGGACCGAGTCCACTTTAGAGATTTCTCAAGATCAATTTTTACTTTCTCCAATTGCCGATTTTTCTCAAGTTCACAACATAGACTAGTTTTCACATCAGTTAATTAATTTTCAAGCTTGATGTGTGTCTCACTAGCTACTTCCTTCCTTTCCCCAATACTCACAGTACTATGTTCTCTATCGATCCCTCAATGGTTTCCTCTAGATCAGTGATTATCACAAAAAAATCATCCCTCTCTTGCTCAGTCGATGCAATGTTTTCTTCTAGAATGTGTTTCTCATTGCTCAAACCTTTTATTGTTTCCTTCAAGTCAACAACCACTACCATGAGGTCATATCTCTTATTTTCTACACTAGTTATGTTTTATTCAAAACTTCCTTTTCTTCAAGATTAGATATGGTCTCATTTAGGTCCACTACACTAACCACCAGATCATCTCTAGATTGTTCAGTTTCTCCTAGTTCTATGGTTAGAATCTCCTTATCATTATCAAGGCTATAATAAGCATCAATTAGAACATTTTCTAATGACCTTAACTTTGTAGAAGAGCAGGATTTCAGATTTCTCTGAACATCCATGAAACTTACCTCATCATTGTAAACACGTGATTTTTGACCCTCCCCGAGATTTTCTATATTTCTAGCGTAAAATATTTAGTTTAGTTTTAATATAGCTATTTTAGTTAAATTTGACTCTTTTACTTTATTTTTTACCTCAAAATGGAAAAATAACAAAAATATAGTTTTATTAATGTTTCGTTAGTCATTTTAAACTTGAAAAATGCAAAAATAGTACTTTATATTTTTTATCTTTTTATTAAAAACGAAAATTACAAAAATAATTTTTTATTAATATTTTGTAGTCATTTTAAACTTGAAAAAAATAGTTTTATTTTAATTATGAGTATTATAGTTATTTTTGATTACCTAGGATTAATTAAATAACACCATTCTCGGTTCCGGGCGAAGAATAATATTTGGGTTCAAACTACCCGGTTTTATAATTTTCGGACATAGCCCGTAATAACCCGACACTACACTAAGGGGGGGGCTCACGTGAAGGGGGGGAATGCACATGCACACACACTACAAAACACATGCACACACACTACAAAACACATGCACACACACTACAAAACACATGCACACACACTACAAAACACATGCACACACATATCCTAAGGGACAAAAATGCACATGCACACTACTACAAGAAGAGAGAAAAGGAAAAGGATAAATAAGGGCAATCGGGCAGTAGGAGAGGAAAAGAAAAACGGGAGCAAAAAGAGAGAAAAATTGAGAACTAAAGAAGAGAAGGGTCTCGGGGATAAAAAGAAAAAGAAAGAAAGAACGGAAGAGGAGATTTGGAAAACAAAAAGAAAGAAAAAACGGTGAAACAAAGAAGAAAGGAGAACGGGCTGGACGGAAAAGAATACAAAAGCAAAAGAGTGCAAAAAATTGGAAACACATTCTTTTCTTAAACAGAAAGGAGAACGGGCCGCAAAGGAGAAAAAAGAGTGCATTTCTGTTGAGTTCGTCGTCATTCGTCGAGGTCCGGTACGTCGTTGGTTAGTCGCTGTCCTTGGTTCCAGTTTGGTTCGAGTTCCGTCCGGAGAGGTCGAGGTTTGAGATCGTCATAAAAGGTTCGTTTTCTCGTTGTGTACGTTGAAAAATATGCAGAAATAAAGGTGTTGTTCTTTTCCGATATTGTTCTTCTCGCTAATATTTTGGATCGTTTCGTATTTGATTTACTTTCGTATGGTTCAGACTATTTTTGTAAATATATGATTTTGTTGAACATGCAATGCCGAAGTTAGCTAATGAAAATGACTAATCCTTCATATGCTCGCCAACTAGTTATGCTTCCATTGCTTATGTAATTGTTCACCATAGTCTTGAATTTGCTCACTTAGTTAGCTACTCGTATGTTTATTCGAATTGGTTATAGTTGAGCACGATGTTGTCACATTATGGAAATTGGTTCATTATTCTTTAACTGAACGACGTAATTAGATTAAAGGAATCGGGGTGCATTTCATGTGACCCGACTCCAATTTTGAACAAGGTTAAATAAAGCGTGTCGTGAACCACAAGTGCATTTCATGTAGTGTGGCTCGCAACATGTTTTAAATAATCTTGAATTAACTCTCAAATAAATATAGCGGAATGTAGTTTGCTTTTAAATTAGAATTAGAGTTACGCTTCGCCTAACAAAATTGTACAAATCGCGGGGCCCTCATAAATGCATATGCAAAATATTTAGATTTCGAGATGTGCCGTTTCTTAGCGAATTTCCCGGCCTTCTCAAAAATGTAAATAAGTAATCGCTCTAGGCGCGTATTTTAATAATTTTACCTTCTTAAATACGGGCGTGCATTTCATGCGGCCCAAATCCAAATCCCAAAATGTTGAATAAGCATGTGTCGAGGATCCGGGTGCATTTCATGTGACGTGATTCGAAACATATTTTTAGGCAACATTCTCTTTCGTAAATAATAATAATAATAAAAGCGGTAAAGGGATATTAATTTGCATTAAGTATATAACTGTAAAAATCGGATAAATAAGCCGAATATGACAGTTAAGCGACCGTGCTAGAACCACGGAATTCGGGAATGCCTAACACCTTCTCCCGGGTTAACAGAATTCCTTATCCGGATTTCTGGTTCGCGGACTGTTAAACAGAGTCATTCTCTTCCTCGATTCGGGATTTAACCGGTGACTTGGGACACCATAAATCTCCCAAGTGGCGACTCTGAAATAATTAAATAAATCCCGTCTCGATTGTCCTTTAATTGGAAAAACTCTTTGCATCCTCGCGGGTGCGTAAAAAAGAGGTGTGACAGCTCTGGCGACTCTGCTGGGGAAATTTAAACCCAGAACCACTGGTTCAGGGTTTTAGAATTCGAGCTTGGAATAATTGTTGTATTTGGCTTATTTATTATCTGATTTTATTATATGTTTGTATTAATGTGCAAAATGATATTTTTATCGCTTTGATATTTTTTGGACTGTACATATAAATTGTGCCGAAACCAATCTCCTCTCTGAGTCTTCTAAATCATGAAGAAGGGTGCACATTGTGTAGCTTCTCTTCTGGTTAGATTATTTCCCAATTTAGAACGAGGTTTGGATAAGTTGCTAAGTCGGTAAAACTTCTGTATCCCTGGTACGCTGCCTCCCCCTCGGCTCGAGTTGTCCGCTCGGGTAAGCTGGGTCTAGATCAATAAACCTAGGTTTTAAACCTAGAATAACAAAGCTGCATGCCGGATCCCTAGTAGGAACGTTTATTTGCATCATGTTGCATTTGACTTAGGGACTCAACACAGGGGTTGGGTCCGTCTAGGACAGGTGACCTGAAATGAAAAGACCATCCTGCTGCATCCTGTTTGTTTTATGTATATATTTGCTTCAGACTTGCAGGCTAACCGTTTTTTTTATATATTGAGGAAAATGAAAAAATAGTCTCAAAATAGTTTGTTTTTTTTTTACTTACTTAAAAAAGAAAAAAAAAACATTTGTTGTAAAATAAAAAATATGTGATTTCAAAATAGTTTGTTTTTTTTTTACTAAAAAAAAAAAAAGAAAAAAAAATTTGTTTTAAACTTAAAAAATGTGTGAGTAAAAAAATAATAAATAGTTTGTTTCCTTTAAAGACGTAGTTTATCTGACCGAACTACGCTGGTTTGATTCTCCCCATTAGGTGGGATACGTAGGCAACCCTCATCGGGTCCAACCACACCTTTCAAAAAATCAAAAAAATTGTGTGTTTAATTTTTTCAATAAAATCAAAGTGATGCCGTTTTTGCAAATAGCCGAATGTTCCGAAAGGACGCCGAAAGGCTATTTTTGCAAAAACAGCCACTTTGAATCATTTTTCATAATTTGCGGGCACAGCCTTGAAATATTCCTTGTAGAAATGTTGCAAGGCCATAGCCGCAAAATCAAGTTCGGGTTCACACCCCGTTTGCAAAATAAAAAAAAAAAAAAAAAAAAAAAAAAAAAAATTTCAAAGTTTTGTCTTTCTTAAATAAATTTTGCAAAAAAATAGCCATTTTGTCAAATAAGCCATTATGTGGCCAATTTTGTAGAAATAGTCATAAGTGACACCAAAAATATTCTTATTCTTGTAGAAATCTCCTACACAAGTTTGTAGTTGGAGTCGGCTTGTACAATTTTTATTCAAAAAATAATAATCAAATAAACATCTCTTTATTTCTTGCATTAATTTGCAAGAACTACGCTCAGTCTGATTCATGCGGGGTCATGATACGTAGGCAATCTCCATAAGATTCGACCACAACTGTATATGTATATATATGAAAAAAAAAATGAAAAAAAAAAAAATTGGAAGAGAGGTTTTCAAGGATAATGGAAAAGGAAAAGCTGGAATGATGCATGTAGCGAATACATATATGGTTAACTGACTAGGTGCATTACATCCAATGTGCGATAACATATTTGTTAAACTCTGTGAACTTACCAGTTTGTTGCATTTTCATAAAGTTTAGCGGTTGGCTTGACAGAATATTCTGGCCAATCACCATTACCATACTAGATCAAAAGGGCCAATTCTAGCAAGCATGTCTAGTTCCGGCAAGAGTCTCGATGGAGAGAAAACAGAGATACATATAATGAAAGATGAGGTGGATCGGTTGAGACAGCAAATAACAGAGATGCACCTAGCCTGGGCTAGGGGACAGTCACCACCAAACCTTCCTACTCTTACACCAGTTCCAGAGCGTCCGCCTATTGATCCCTCGACAAGTGCACCGATCTATCCATATTATCAAGGGGAAAACCCTTATACATCCCAGGTTCCACCAGCTAGACAAAATACTCCTCCTCCGGTCACCCTTGTCTCTGTGGCACCTCCACCTGCTATTTTACAGAAGTCGTCCAGTGTACCGCTTTTTCAAATACATGACAATCATTGTTATGCTCCCGAGGCTATCTTTAAGGCTCCTGAACCGCATTCACACACCCCTCACTAGGATAACCCGGCAGAACCGGAAAAGCACTTCAAAAGTTTGGAGCATGAGGAGGTTGTTCGGAAAGTTAAGAGCCTGGAGCAATCCTTCAGGAATATGCATGGTTTAGGCAACCAAGTCAGTGTTGTTTACAAAGATCCGTGCCCATTTCCAGATGTCCAGTTGCTCGCTGGGTTCAAAATGCCCAAGTTTGATCTATACGAGGGGCATGGTGACCCAGTAGCCCATCTCCGAGGTTTCTGCAGCAAAATGCGAGGAGCCGGAGGGCGAGATGAAATTCGATAGCTTACTTCGGTCAGAGTTTGGGAGAGTCCGCATTAGAATGGTACACCAGGCAGGATCCCAGCAGATGGTTTACATGGGATGACCTGGCCCAAGCATTCATCGGCCAGTTTCAATATAATCTTGAAATAATCCCCGATCGCTTATCATTGCTCAAGCTAGAGAAGAAACCCGCTGAAAGCTTCAGAGAATTTGGGTTCCGCTGGAGGGAACAGGCAGCAAGGGTGGATCCCCCGATGAGAGAGAACGAAATGGTAGACTACTTCTTGCAGACACTGGAGCCAACCTACTTTAGTCACCTGGTGACATCAGTTGGTAAATCTTTCAATGAGGTGGTCAAAATGGGCGGAATGATAGAAGAGGGACTTAAGTCCAATAAGATATTGAGCTATTCCGCGTTGAAAGCAACAACTCAAGCTATTCGGAATGGCACAGGGGTTGCATTCGGGAAGAAGAGAAAAGAAGAAGTTGCAACAGTAGAGGAGGGTACTTGGTCCAGATCGAAAGGTCCTTCACCTCATTACCAAGCCGGACCCTACTACCCAAATCACCCTAATCACCCTCCCCGAAACACATATCCACCACCAAGGGCTTACAATAACCCTCCAGGACCAGGTTTCCGAGGGAATCATGCCTTCAGAAAGGAAAAGACACAAAGAACCTTCACTGAGTTGGGAGAAACTTATACTGCTCTATTCCACAAATTGAAGCAGATAGGTTTGTTGAGTCCTGTTGAGACAAGATTGCCAAATCCCTTACCCCCAAATGTGGATCGCTCAGTAAGCTGTGAGTATTGCTCAGGGGCTCTCGGACATGATACCGAGAAATGTTGGAAACTGAAACATGCAGTGCAAAATCTTATTGACACCAATAAGATCGAGGTTCAGACACCAGAGGCACCCAACATTAATCAGAATCCATTGCCAGCTCACCCTTAGACCCAACATATAAGAAGTCATGCTTGGTAATCAGGAGGAGTTTTGGTGGTTTGTTTTGTTGTCATTTCTTTTGTCCGAGTTGTGTTCGGGGTTGTGACCCGGATCTTGTTTTGAAGTGAAACCCTCTTATCTTTCCATTTTTGGTCATTGCAGTTTGCTTAGTCGTTGCAAGTTTCGTTTCAGTTTTGTATTTTGGTTTGCTTGATTGTATTTCAACCACTTCTCCGTTTAGTGAAACTTTTGGTCTTTTATTACCCAGTTCGTCTTTTGTTTAGTTTTCTATCTTTAAATTTGTCATTTGTTCGAACGCCAACTCTAATGACATGGCATCGCACATAATTTTGGCCTAATATTAAGGGTAAATCATGAAGCAATTCAAAGATAATCGGGTCATTTTTAAAAAAAGAAATAAAAATGATTTGAGATTATTTGGAGCCCAAATCATGTGAGACTGGGGCGGGTAAAACATGAAGAAACCCTTAAAAGGAAAATCGGCCATGCTGACATGGGGTTCGCTCGTGATACTGAAATGGAAGTGTCGTCCAGCAATACTTTAAAATGACGGATGAAAAAGGCGAATGGACGATATGGTTATCAATCAGGGCACAAACAAAAGATGTCGTGAATATGTTGTTTGAACTTGGCATGCTTTGAAGATTGGAATGACGAAGGCATTTTGTTCTGCTATCCAAACACTTTATCCATCGTCAACCCTTTGAGCTTTATTTTAAAATCTTTCATACCCCTCCTTCGGAATTAGTTGCAAAGACTAGAAACATAAGTTTGAAAGGCAAAAGAAGAAAGGGAGAAAGGGATAAAGGAAAAGAAAAGAAAAGAAAACAAAAAGAGATAAAGAAAATAAAAGAAAAAGAAAAATGAATGAAACTTGAAAAAAAAAGGAATTGGGAACTACGTTTGACCCGATTCCTTAAAGAGGATACGTAGGCGCTTCACAGCTCGGTCATAGTGTAAATAAAGAAATAAAAGTCCCCAAGTAAAAACTGGGGCAAAGAAAAATTGTGTTGATCGTAAATAAGTTTAGGTCCGAAGGTTGTAAATTTTGAACCCAAAATTGATTTTGTTTTGAGCCTTTGATACCCTTTCTTTCTAGCCTTATCCAAATCCCACATTACGGTCCAAAGAAAGACCTTCCGATCAGTCTTCAAAAGATGCCGCGTCAGGCGAGGGATAGAGTCCTATCATAATATAACACTCTGATTCTCAGCAGAAAAGACTCTGATTCTCAGCAGAAAGGAAACGCGAGAGAGTCTTAGCAGTGACACCCCGATCCCCAGCTAAAAGTGATACAAATGAGAGAGTCTTACCGGTGAAAACCTTCACAGGCACCATAAGGCGACGAAAGCCGAGAGAAAATCAAAATGAGAGAGGCTTGAAAGTGAAAACCCTTCGGGCATTACAAGTCGAACAAAGGTGATAATCAGATGGAAATCACGAGACATAAATCGTGAAAGGCAATTAACGATGGAGGATAGGCCATATGTGCATGTCATGACCAGTAGAGTTGGTATCCGCGTTTGATAAGTTTTTATAGTTGTTTCTGGTTAGAGAGTCAGTCCTCCCTTGTCTTCTATTTGTTGTTTCTTTTTATCTTTCTCCTTTTGTCAAAATTCTCCATCAAAGTCGGTCTAGTCAAAACATAGTGAGAAATGACTTCAAAACTTGCCACCAACTTTCCAATTATTATGCAAGGCAAGGAAATGCCATTGACGGCAGAGAAGTATGGTGCAAAGAAGATTATTAAACTGGGCAGAAAATTTTCTTTTCATTTTGAAAATTTTCTGGAAGTCAAATCCCACTTGGGGAAAAAGAGAAGAAAGAAGGCCTTAAGGGAAGCAATATTTAAACCAATGTCATCTCCAACAACCTTCAAGAAGAGTGAAACAACAATTTTGAGGAAATGAAAATCCCCCAGCAATGTTATCTACGGCAAGCTCCGAGGTGGTCGGACAACACAGAGTGGTAAAGGAAGAAAGGAAATCCCATCTTCAACAAAATAACCCCCAGCAAGTTGAGAACGGGGAGGGATAAATGGAAAAACACATCCCCAACAGGAATATCATCTCCAGCAAATGAAATCATTCCCCAACAAGTTTTGGGAGCCCCGAGCGAGGGAAAGGAGAAAAGGAAAAACCACCCCACATGAGCGGCACAACCGCTCACAATGTTTTGAACTAACAAATTTTCTTTGATTTGAAACAGGGAAAGAAAGTGCTATTGATAGCAGAAAATCATGCCACAAGGAAGAACACCAATACTGGGGCAGAAAATTTTCTGCCGTTGTTGAAAATTTTCTCGGAGAAACGAGGAAGGCAATTCAAGATGACGTGTCAGGTTTGTCCACCTTCAAATAGGATGTTTCAGGTTTGTCCACCTTCGAACAGGACGTCTCAGGTTTGTTCACTTTCATACATTGATACAATGGGAGTATTCGCCCTCGAATAGAATACAATGGGAGTATTCGCCCTCGAATAGGATACAATGGGAGTGTTCGCCCTCGAATAGGATACAATGGGAGTATTCGCCCTCGAATAGGATACAATGGGAGTATTCGCCCTCGAATAGGATACAATGGGAGTATTCGCCCTCGAATAGGATACAAAGGGAGTATTCGCCCTCGAATAGGATACAATGGGAGTATTCTCCCTCGAATAGGATACAAAGGGAGTATTCGCCCTCGAATAGGATACAAAGGGAGTATTCGCCCTCGAATAGGATACAATGGGAGTATTCGCCCTCGAATAGGATACAATGGGAGTATTCGCCCTCGAATAGGATACAATGGGAGTATTCGCCCTCGAATAGGATACAATGGGAGTATTCGCCCTCGAATAGGATACAATGGGAGTATTCGCCCTCGAATAGGATATAATGGGAGTATTCGCCCTCGAATAGGATACAATGGGAGTATTCGCCCTCGAATAGGATACAATGGGAGTATTCACCCTCGAATAGAATACGATGGGACTATCCGCCCTCGAATAGGATATTTTATGTATGTTTTATCTTACATCGTCCTATGCATATTTTGTAAATTATTGCCAGCATGCATTTTTAAATTCAAAAATTGCTACTAAAAGCAGGCGCCTACCTGTATAACAAAAGGCAAGTCTTCAGTCTTTACATTGCAGGTCTTGAAAGCAGAGGGTTACAACAAGAGATCCCAGCGCAAATTCAAGCGCATGAGTCAAAGGAAATGAGGGTTGAAGGAAACAAAGAATACTTCCTCAGCAGCATCATCCCCAGCAGGTGAGTAAACAGTTCCAAAGATATCCCCAGCAGCCAAAAGAAAAGTAATACGACCCAGGGGGAAAGCAATTCCAAGACAAGATAATTCAGAAGAAAAGGTGGCCCAAGAGGCAATGCAGGAAGAAGAAAACGGTACAAAAGGCAAAAGAAGGTGATCATGGATAGGATGAAATTAGTGAGTTGTAGTCGAAGTCAGGGAGCCCGCCTGGAGAATGGAGTGGCGATTTAGTTTTGAAGTTGTAGTTGAAGTCAGGGAGCCCGCCTGGAGAATGGAGTGGCGATTTTATTTTGAAGTTGTAATTAAAGTCAGGGAGCCCGCCTGAAGAATGGAGTGGCGATTTTATTTTGAAGTTGTAATTGAAGTCGGGGAGCCCGCCTGGAGAATGGAGTGGCGATTTTATTTTGAAGTTGTAATTGAAGTCAGGGAGCCCGCCTGAAGAATGGAGTGGCGATTTATTTTGAAGTTGTAGTTGAAGTCAGGGAGCCCGCCTGAAGAATGGAGCGGCGATTTATTTTTGAAGTTGGTTAAGGAAAGCGGCAGAGTGTAACGGAAATCTCCAGCATGAATCAGAAGGAAGGCAACCAGAAATGCGAGTCAACAGTCCGAGGAGATCAACAGAAGTTTAGTCACAATAAACAAAAAACAAAAAAAGAGGCATGAAGCCAATCCAAAAATGCAAAAGTTGATGAAAGATGTGGTGTGCTCAAGACATGGCCGAGGTCACAAGCACAACATACCTGGTCTTGATCCGAAAAGCAGCACCTGCAACTAGCAAGTATCAAGGTTCAAATTTAGAGTCCGCATGAAGCACCAACCAATACTCAAGATCAAGCTCCAGAAGACTTATAGATAGGAATCTTGTAACTAGTAGCTGATAGGCTTAGTTAGTTTTTCTCATGTTTTGATTTTTGATGTAATAGCAGGACCACGGACCGGAACTTCGACGGACCGGAACTTCGATGGGACGGAACCTCGACGGAACGACACCTCGACTGGCTCTCCACCTCGGTTACCCCTTCCTCACTCACTTTCGAACTACACGTGGCCTGATTCCTTTATAGCCAAGGATATGTAGGCAGCTCAGATACAAGGGCGCGGTCACATTCCTCTTCTTTTAGTTTAGTCCCTCCGAATAAGGGTCGGGTCAAAAACACTTGTTTAGTCGTTCTTTGTCTGAAAACTCTTTGTGTTTTCAGTCAAAGAGGGGCAGCTGTAAACGCGTGATTTTTGACCCTCCCCGAGATTTTCTATATTTCTAGCGTAAAATATTTAGTTTAGTTTTAATATAGCTATTTTAGTTAAATTTGACTCTTTTACTTTATTTTTTACCTCAAAATGGAAAAATAACAAAAATATAGTTTTATTAATGTTTCGTTAGTCATTTTAAACTTGAAAAATGCAAAAATAGTACTTTATATTTTTTATCTTTTTATTAAAAACGAAAATTACAAAAATAATTTTTTATTAATATTTTGTAGTCATTTTAAACTTGAAAAAAATAGTTTTATTTTAATTATGAGTATTATAGTTATTTTTGATTACCTAGGATTAATTAAATAACACCATTCTCGGTTCCGGGCGAAGAATAATATTTGGGTTCAAACTACCCGGTTTTATAATTTTCGGACATAGCCCGTAATAACCCGACACTACACTAAGGGGGGGGCTCACGTGAAGGGAGGGGGGGAATGCACATGCACACACACTACAAAACACATGCACACACACTACAAAACACATGCACACACACTACAAAACACATGCACACACACTACAAAACACATGCACACACATATCCTAAGGGACAAAAATGCACATGCACACTACTACAAGAAGAGAGAAAAGGAAAAGGATAAATAAGGGCAATCGGGCAGTAGGAGAGGAAAAGAAAAACGGGAGCAAAAAGAGAGAAAAATTGAGAACTAAAGAAGAGAAGGGTCTCGGGGATAAAAAGAAAAAGAAAGAAAGAACGGAAGAGGAGATTTGGAAAACAAAAAGAAAGAAAAAACGGTGAAACAAAGAAGAAAGGAGAACGGGCTGGACGGAAAAGAATACAAAAGCAAAAGAGTGCAAAAAATTGGAAACACATTCTTTTCTTAAACAGAAAGGAGAACGGGCCGCAAAGGAGAAAAAAGAGTGCATTTCGTTGAGTTCGTCGTCATTCGTCGAGGTCCGGTACGTCGTTGGTTAGTCGCTGTCCTTGGTTCCAGTTTGGTTCGAGTTCTGTCCGGAGAGGTCGAGGTTTGAGATCGTCATAAAAGGTTCGTTTTCTCGTTGTGTACGTTGAAAAATATGCAGAAATAAAGGTGTTGTTCTTTTCCGATATTGTTCTTCTCGCTAATATTTTGGATCGTTTCGTATTTGATTTACTTTCGTATGGTTCAGACTATTTTTGTAAATATATGATTTTGTTGAACATGCAATGCCGAAGTTAGCTAATGAAAATGACTAATCCTTCATATGCTCGCCAACTAGTTATGCTTCCATTGCTTATGTAATTGTTCACCATAGTCTTGAATTTGCTCACTTAGTTAGCTACTCGTATGTTTATTCGAATTGGTTATAGTTGAGCACGATGTTGTCACATTATGGAAATTGGTTCATTATTCTTTAACTGAACGAAGTAATTAGATTAAAGGAATCGGGGTGCATTTCATGTGACCCGACTCCAATTTTGAACAAGGTTAAATAAAGCGTGTCGTGAACCACAAGTGCATTTCATGTAGTGTGGCTCGCAACATGTTTTAAATAATCTTGAATTAACTCTCAAATAAATATAGCGGAATGTAGTTTGCTTTTAAATTAGAATTAGAGTTACGCTTCGCCTAACAAAATTGTACAAATCGCGGGGCCCTCATAAATGCATATGCAAAATATTTAGATTTCGAGATGTGCCGTTTCTTAGCGAATTTCCCGGCCTTCTCAAAAATGTAAATAAGTAATCGCTCTAGGCGCGTATTTTAATAATTTTACCTTCTTAAATACGGGCGTGCATTTCATGCGGCCCAAATCCAAATCCCAAAATGTTGAATAAGAATGTGTCGAGAATCCGGGTGCATTTCATGTGACGTGATTCGAAACATATTTTTAGGCAACATTCTCTTTCGTAAATAATAATAATAATAAAAGCGGTAAAGGGATATTAATTTGCATTAAGTATATAACTGTAAAAATCAGATAAATAAGCCGAATATGACAGTTAAGCGACCGTGCTAGAACCACGGAATTCGGGAATGCCTAATACCTTCTCCCGGGTTAACAGAATTCCTTATCCGGATTTCTGGTTCGCGGACTGTTAAACAGAGTCATTCTTTTCCTCGATTCGGGATTTAACCGGTGACTTGGGACACCATAAATCTCCCAAGTGGCGACTCTGAAATAATTAAATAAATCCCGTCTCGATTGTCCTTTAATTGGAAAAACTCTTTGCATCCTTGCGGGTGCGTAAAAAAGGGGTGTGACAATCATCTTCATCTTCTTCATCATCATCAGACTGAGCCATCAGCACCAACAGTGAGTCATACTTCGTTGCTTCAATTTTGACTTCCATCATGGAGCTATTTTCTACATCGGGTCCCCCTTCTGATTCACTGGAGGAGTCTCCCAAGCGGCAAGAGCCTGCTTCATAATATTATCAGTTGCACTTTTTTGACTTAATCATTTGTCTGGAACCAGATTCCTTTTTGCTGCTTTATCGGAGTTTTGTTTGTATTGCTCCTGTTTCACAAATGTATAGTCTTTGATGAAATACCCTAGGTTTCCACACCTGTGACATAGATCATTATTCCTTGCCTTACTTGAACTGCCCCTCTTTGGTATACCATCATTCATTCAAACCATCTTTTGAAATCTTTTAGTAAGATGGGCCATATCACTATCTTCTTCACTTGAGTCACTACTTTCAGCCTTGAGTACCAGGTTTTTTTCCTTCTTTGGCTCTCTCATTTAACTGCCTTTCTTTATTTTCATCTCGTATGTCTTCAGATTACCAATCAGCTCATCTATGGTTAGAGTTTGTACATCTTTAGCTTCAGTGATGGCATTTACCTTACTTTCCCAAGAACCAAGTAGAACACTGAGGATTTTCCTTACAAGCTTATTTTTTGGAATAACATTTCCAAGTGAATGAAGCTCATTTCTGATGGATGTGAATCTGGTGAGCATATCCTGTATAGACTCATCATCCTTCATCCTAAAGAGCTCATACTCTGTGGTGAGCATGTCAATCTTGGACTGTTTAACCTGAGTAGTTCATTCGTGTGCGGTTTGCAGCGCTTCTCATATTTCTTTGGCAGTATCACAAGCTGAGACTATGTTATACTCATCGGGTACTATACCACATACCAAGATTTTCTTGGCGTGATAGTTCTTTTCTACGGCTTCTCTTTTAGTATTACTATACACTTTCTATCTTCGGCACTATTGGTCCAGTTTCTTCAAGCTTATTTATAGGAACATGTGGACCATCACAGATGATGTCCCACAGTTCTGAATCTTCGTCCATTATAATATCATGCATGTGAGTCTTCCTCCAGCCGTAGTACTGACCATTGAATCTAAGAGGTCTGTAGGTTGATTGTCCTTCCTCAAAGTTGGGTGGAACAGCCATTGAGATCCTTTCTAGGTATTAACCTTTTAGAAAGACTTTGATACCAATTGATAGCTTATATGAGTTCACCAAACTGTAGATCACCTGATCCTTTATGAGTTTCAACTAAGAATACTTATGAAGCATTAAGTGAAAGGGACAAAGGATTTTTACGCGGAAAATTTTCACACAAGGGGACAAAAATCACGACCTACACTTATAAGCTTTCAACTTCACTAAACTTGTAATCTCACTATTACAAGCCACTTTGTAATAACTCAATTACAAGGACTTCAACTTAACTAACTTGTGATAACCTTAGCACAAGCCACTTTGTGACTCTCTAGTTATAAAGACTTTAAACTTATAACTAAACCTAGTCACAACATAAACTCACAAAGTTCACGGATTTTGGGTTTCCTGAAATGTACCTTCTAAGAAAGAAAGATATGAGGTACAATGAAGAATAAATAACAAGATTACAACTCAACTACGGATAACACATAGACTCATTGTGACACTAGTCATTTAGTGGAGTTGTCTTCTTGTTCTTCACACACCAGTTACTTTAATGCCGGATGAACACTTTAATGCTTGAGAGAATATCACTAAATGCACAATTGAATATTTTGTGCCTTACACCAGGTTGTTCTACTACAAAAGACATCACGATGCCGATGTTAATTCTTGGTACACGTCTTTCCAATGAGATGTGACTGTTGCACTATCGCATGTACGGTTGCGGACAGTCACTTTCTGCAGTTGCGTTCCAGCTGTATATTTGACTTGTACTTCTGTCAGAGAACCCTAAGGGACCAAGTCCCTATTGTGTTCCTCTTTGTAACAGTTGCGGACAATCACTTTTTGTGTTATGTTCCAGCTGTACAATTGACTTGTACTTCTGTCGGAGAACCCTAAGAGACCAGATCCCTGTTGTTTTCTTCCTTGTGGTTGTTCACTCATTTGTTGGAATCAGACTGGACATTTTTCATTTGAAATGTATACCAGGTGGGTCAGGTTCTCTATTTGGTTCTTGACAATAAGTTTGTTTGATCATCAAAGCATAAGAAGCATTCAAAGATATTGAAAACCTATCAATATCTCGCATTTCTATTATTACGCTACCTTCGATCTTGCTCGATGTCTGTCTCATTTGGTCTCAATCACCACCAGCCTCGATCTTGACAAGTACCCCAAATTTCAAACTCGGTGCTTCGTCCACGTGCCTCGGTCCGATCTAATGCAGGATCGATCTTCGATCCCTCACACTGATCTTGATAAACCAATAAAATCGGGTTTGACCGTAACAATATGCATGAGTACAATGACTTATTTATTCATTGCATTCCTTAAAAAATGTCTTGACATGATTTTTTTGTTTCTTTTTATCTTCGTGAATATATGTAGGGGATCGAAGATTGTGCATGTGCCTCGTGTTACTTGGAAATATTGAGGGTGACTTTCATTTGCAACAATATTAATAATGTCCAACATTCTAAGAAATACGATAAAATTGTACTAACGGGTCATATGATCAATTCTAATTGATAGAAACCTTGTCCAGGCTTCCAAGTCGCACGTTGCTTATTATACTGTCAGCTCACCAACAACAATGTCCATATTGAACTCTCATTTAATTTTTATTTATTATTGTTGCCACCTCAATTAAAAAGATCGTGGACCAGTATTGGCAAATTCAAGGACAATTATATTCTGAATTTTTGACTTAGAAATTAAATATAGCAGTACAAATACAACGACTATAATAGTTTAACAACTAAATAGTAGCTTTATAGAAAATAATTATGCATATAGTAGTTATAGAAAATTAATTGCCACAAAATAATATTGGTTTCTGAAATTCGTCCGGTTTTCACACATCAATTTATTCAATTTTCATTTCAACTTCGCTCACCCTTCCACAAAAAAAAATAATGCCAAAAAAAGAAAATGATCAGCTAACCATCTATATTTTTTAATCAATAGAGAATATAGCGTCAACAATTTAGCAAACCTAAAAAATTATGATCAGCCAACCATCCACAATAATCAAGGGTCGTATTTCTAAGCATGTGCAAAGAGGAAGCAGCAAATTATTAATGGCAACATTTGTTACATTACTGTAAACATGACTCTAGCTGCTCGATCTCCATGTCTCGAGATGATCTTCTTTTTTTTTTTTTTTTTTTTAATATTTGTGAATAAATGTTCGAGATCTTGATCCGGGTGCAGGCGCGGCTCAATAAATTTGGCGGCCTAAAGCCAAACTTTAATGGGAGGCCCTTTTAAAAAGATCATATATTAGTTGAAGTAGATTTTTCTAGCTTTTTGAGAATAAAATTATTTAAAAATTTTCGAATAAATCATTTTAATCTCTCATGTGCAGTATAATCTTAAGAATTAGTTTATGATTCAAGAAGTTGATAACTTTGTATTAAAAGAATTTTTTGATATTTCAATATACTTGTTGCAACGATGAAAACCTGGGGAAAAAATAGAGTTTAAAAGTGTATTACATATTTTCTAATGATTAATGTAATCCCTTTTTTTTTACATATAAAATATTTTACTTTTCTACTTTGAAATACTTAATATTTTCTTCAAAAACTTTGGGGCCTCACGAGAAAAGTTGTGGTGGAATAGAAAATATATCTCCTTCTTTGATAGGAAGTATTCGGTTTCAGTATTTGGAACGAAAAAAATGAAGTTTATACGATACGAATTTGAATTAATCAATGTCCCAAATTAAATATCAAACATCAAATAAGAATTAGAAAACAAAAATTGAGGCACTCAAAATTACGGGGCCTAAAACCACCGCTTTAATGGCTTTACCATCTGGCCGCCCTTGTCCGGGTGACTTTCATTTTCGATAATGTACAACATTCCAAGGTATAGGATAAGATTGTACTAATTAGCTAACAATTACACGATGGAAAACTTGTCTACCGTTCACGTTGCTTATTGTCACATCCCTTGGTCCACAAGAAAGTAGTTAAATGTTGAGACATTGGATAAACAATTGGAGTATTGTTTTCTACAGAAATGATGTCGATTGAATTTTAAGCCTTAAATAATATACTTTCTTTGACCTTTAAGGTTTTCAGATGATGTAAAAAGTACAAAACCATTAATTTTACTGTATTGTACCATTCTACATCTAAATTTCTAAATATGGGGTCTAACTAGAAAAGCTATAGCTGTTCGACCTCATTAATATTGAATCTATGTTTGGTTACCTGGTTTTGATAATGAACCTAACGGACCATACTACTAACGGACCATACTACCACTGGAGTATATATGTGCACATAATGTATTGCGCCATAACGGTGACATCATATTTACATATTAGTTTTTATTTGGGAGAAATTCAAAAAATAACTAAATTTACAAGTGGTCGTTCAAAAATAGCTCAATTTTAAAAATAATCGAAATGTAGTCACTTTTTATGTAAAGATAAATTTGAGCGAACAATGATCAAAACCCGAAAAATACGTCAATATATTATCCTGAAGTTATTCCAGCATAAGTATACTTGAACTCCACCATATTATACTAGACTTCCAGGATAAATATGATGAAACTCCAGCATACTATGATGATGTTCCAGTATAAGTACACTAGAACTCCAACATAATATACTGGAGTTCCAGCAAAGTATATCGGTCTAGTATAATATTCTGGAAGATCGTACTCAAGTGCTTGAATCTCCAATATATTATGCTGGAACTTTCCGTGTGTTGGAGTTTTAGTATAATATGCTGGAAGTTCATACACATGTGCACCGAACTCCAGTATATTATGCTGGACTAGTCTCTGTTGCAGCAAAATAGTGACTATTTTTCATTGACTTGATAAATGTTAATTATTTTTGAATGATCAATCCGAAAACTGGCTAGACCGTACTATTTTAACTAGTTTTTTTTGGAGTATTATTGATGTCTACCTTTAAAATATTTACAGTTTTTACTGACGAAATATCCTTAGAGGTCATGCGTAGTTTAACAGCCTCAATCTGCTTTCACGCAAGTGGTATGATTTGTATGTCTAGTTGTCTACTTCTCCTTCGAGGACTATATATATATATATATGTAAAAAAACTAAAAAAAAATAAAATATAAAAAAGAACAGAGGAGTGTTATGGTTGTATTGCTCTCTACGAGTATAGTTGTAAGACAACAGCAAACGTCCCCTTAAGAGGAACATAAAGACTTGAATTAGTTGTTTGAACTTAAGCACTTCATCGCTTAACAAGGGCTGCCAGATGGTAAAGCCATTAAAGAGGTGGTTTTAGGCCCCCTAATTTTGAGTGCCTCAATTTTTGTTTTCTAATTCTTATTTGATGTTTGATACTTAAATTGGGACATTGATTAATTCAAATTCGTATCGTATAAACTTCATTTTTTCGTTCCAAATACTGAAACCGAATACTTCCTATCAAAGAATGAGGTATATTTTTCATTCCACCACAACTTTTCTCGTGAGGCCCCAAAGTTTTTGAAGAAAATATTAAGTATTTCAAAGTAGAAAAGTAAAATATTTTATATAAAAAAAAGGGATTACATTAATCATTAGAAAATATGTAATACACTTTTAAACTCTATTTTTTCCTCAGGTTTTCATCGTTGCAACAAGTATATTGAAATATCAAAAAATTCTTTTAATACAAAGTTATCAACTTCTTGAATCATAAACCAATTCTTAAGATTATACTGCACATGAGAGATTAAAATGATTTATTCGAAAAATTTTAAGTAATTTTATTTTCAAAAAGCTAGAAAAATCTACTTCAACTAATATATGATCTTTTTAAAAGGGCCTCACAATAAAGTCTGGCTTTAGGCCGCCAAACTTATCGAGCCTCGCTTAATAAATTTAGATTTAATCAGCACTAATTTTTTTTGCATAATTCCTATCCGACGTCTCCAGTATTCATTTCTATTTTAATAAATACTCTAATATCTTGTTTCTATTTGACCATTCAACGGGACCTTAAATCTCAGCAGTATGATTTAGTAGCGTCCCCAGTCAATCATAACTATGAAACAAAGTAAAAAAAATTAGCTCAACTAGTAACCAACGACGAAAACTAAAAAAAAACATTTATTTCCTATTTCAGAATTGAAAAAAAGGAGAGAATCTCGAGCTTGCTCACAGACCACAGTTGAAGGAAACATATAACTCTCGATTTTGTATGCATATGGACTATATCATTATTCAGCCAAAAAAAAAAAAAGGACTATACAATAATTTCCACACATCTTTTTATTCATCACCTTCTCTTACAGCCTCCATGGATCGGAAAAAATTAAATAACGCCAAAAAAATATAATATCATCAGCTATCTATTTATTTTTAATCTTTTAATCAATAGAAAATATAGCGTGAAGGAACTTAACAACCCTAAAATATATAATCAAGAGTACATTATACATGTCTTATAATTCACATGAAATTAATAATAAAAGGATTCAATAATGTTTATAATTAGCTGAGAAGTCTTTTCTTAACAGCCATACCTGCTGGTGTAAGACGAGAAAGGTCAGTATATGATCTAAAGAAATGCTCCAGCTCTTCATTTCCATTAACTTCAAAAAACTGATCATACAATTTCCTCTTACAAAACAGTAATTTCCTCGGTTTCTTCGGTGCCGGTGGAGGACAGCTTCCGACTGTCGGAATCTTGTTTTTCTGAGAAGTTGGTGTTCGACATAACTCTTCAGTATTGTTTAATATATTTATCTCTATTTCTTCTGAATCATTATTATTATGATCTTCATGTCCTTTGGGAATTTCTTGATCGAAAATTTGAAGGTGAGACATGGAGCTAGTTTGAAAGAAGAGGGAGATGGAAAGAGGCGGTTATTGAATATTTTTGTCTTTTTATTTTCTTTCTTATCTTCTTAAGGGAGATTACGTCTTCTCGTTTCTCAAATAATATTCCTTCCGTTTTCCTTATGCATATCAATAGTCTAGTTTCCGTCTATATTGACAGTGCTTTTCACCTTAAAATATGACAGGCAGCAGTATTACGTATTGGCACAACTTTAAATAAAAGTTACATTTTCATGATCTCTATTTATCTTGTGCTATTTTGCAAAAATATGGCGCCATACCTTTTATACGATTAACAGGTTCTGTACAATGTACTGTATCTTCTGTCAATGTTTTCCTAATAATGTTTTCATCAAAAATAAATGGTTTAATTATATATGTTTTCTTGTGTAGTTGGTGAGTGGAAAATATTTATTTTTTATGCTACTCTCTTCATCCCCAAACCTCCTCCCCCCCCCCCACACACAAAAATATCCAACGTTTTCAGGACTTTACTTTCTTCAAGAGTTTAAGTAATTTTCTAAAGATTCACACGAAGCCAAATGAACTAATGTGTTGCTTTCCTTAGCTTTTACACAAAAATGATGTTAAAATTTGTGCTCCATAACTGAAAAAATACTTTTTTTTTGTTGAAAAAGAAAGTACTCTTTATACAACGTGAAAATAAAGTACTCATTTTATTGAAATGAAAAAAAAAATACGTTGTTTACATCGTGAAAGGAAAAAAACTTTTTTAATTGAAATGAAAGAAAAGACTTTTTTTTGTTTAAATAAAAAAAGTTACTTTTTCATATCATGTAAAAAATTACTCATCAGTTGAAATACAAAAAAAAAATCAATCTATAACATGAAAAGAACGTAGTATCAATAATATTAGTAATATTTACGGTAAGGGTGGGGGCAAGGATGGGGTGGATAGTTGCGGGGTGAGGTTAGGTGGGCAGGTGTGGGGGTGGGTTGATGGGGATGTGAAATAGGGGAGTTTGGGAAAATGTTTTTCCTTCTCTTGATGAGGAAAATTTTTTCTCCAATTAAAAAAAAATAAGTTCATAAAGAAAATATTTCCAAAAAAACGCTTAAGCCAAACATGAAAAAAGTGGAAATTTTTTTTCCATTCCTACCAAACACACCCTTAATACAAACCTTACCATTATAGTATATGCTTTTTAACTGTAAAAAAAAAACTCATCAAAACCAAACATGCCCATCAAAATCCAAAAAAGAAGTCAATAATTAATTGCCTATGGAAAGTTTATCAGGTCAAAACACCAATTTAAGCCGCTTACATTTTTGTTGATTTGTGAAATTTCATTAGTTGCACTTAGGGGTGTACAAAGGAAACCGACAAACCGCACCAACCCGATAATCCGAATTAAACCGAGAAAAAAAATCCGACTATGGTTTGGTTTGATTTGGTTTGGTGTGGGGAAACAAAATCCGACCATAATTGGTTTGGTTTGGTTTTGACTAAAAAAAGTCAAACCGAAACCAAACCAACCCGATATTACATATATAGAAATATTAGATATATTTAATATTTAAATATACTTATTGTGATGTAATTTATAAATATTTCTTATAAAAATTTATAATTTTATCTTTTAAGATTGGATTTAGAACTTTTGAATGTTCCAATAAGTTTTATAAGCTATTAACATTAGTAAACTAAATAATGCTAACAAATGCCTAAACTTATATCAAATCAATATTAGTACTAACAAAAGACATTCAATTTAATACTATGAACGAGAATGTATTGAATATTTATATTTTATTTTACAATAATTTAGATAAAAATGCATAACATATTTTTATTTTTTCTTTATTAGCGTTTAGTCACGTAATTGACACTCCCTTATTAGTCTACTTATTTTATCATGACTTATTACTTTTAAATTATATTTATTTTTATTATAGCTTTTAATTAGCAATATTTATATTACATAATTTTATTGTCTTTATCGTTGAATATTTTAGGATAATGCCATGATACTTCTCATATTTTGTATTATTTTCTTGAAAAATACTTTCTATAGTTGTATCTTACTAGGATTAAAGAAATATTTTGAGCACAATTTATATGTTGTGTTCTAGGGAGATTTTATCGGAAAAAACCCGAAAAACTCGAAAAATCGAAAAAACCCGAGAAAAACCGAGAGTGAAAAACCCGAGTTTATTGGTTTGGTTTGATCTTTAGATTTAATAACCCGGTACATGTGGTTTGGTTTGGTAATTGTAAAATCCGAACCAACCCGACATATGTTCATCCCTAGTTGCACTAAAGACGTACGTGCTGAATATGTATGTTCAAAAGGATGTCTAGCTCTCTCAAGTATATATATGTCGGTATTCCAGGAAGTCAACAAAAGTATGTCATTTTGATATAACACCAAAAATAAATTACTACAACAATCAATAATCTCATATGTAGCGTTTTGGGAAGATGTGTACCCAAAAAAATAGAATGGCTATTTCTGAAAGACCCTTAGCAACACCAAAAATAAATTAAGGCTCTAAATTTGAAAAGTGTATTGCTTTTCAATTTTAGCCTTCTACTTAAAGATATTTTTGGAGAATTAAAATGAAGAAAAAAGAAAAGTTGAGAAGCACAGGCAGTTGTTTTAGCAGGGGAATAGGGTCTCCCTGATCTTACGGGCACCATGGCATCCTTATCTCTTTATTCTCTTTCTTGCAACTTGTCTTTATTAGGAGAATATTACAATACGCATAGGATCCCTTTTGGGACTTTGGAATTGTACAGAAAATCCCAGTACATTTTGATGTTGATAGAATAGACATGGAATTCTCATAACTTTGTATCTTCATGCCTGCCTCCATGTTTAATTTAGTGCAATCCATTCATCTAATGTTATGTTAGTAGGAAAAAAACAAGTACTACACTCTGTAAAATAGTAAAAGTGGCTAGACGAAATTCATAAGGAATGTACCGAAAGCAACATTTATTTTATTTTCCAGGGTTGAGCCAGCTTAAATGGTGGGGTTCTTTATGAACCTTTATCCCCTTCCTTTTCTTCGGTTAATGTAGAGTCTAATTCTTTTGTTAGCTGATAAAAATAATTTATGTTCTTCTCATAAAAATAGAAATAATTAAAGGTACTCTATTTTGTTACATACATGATTTGTTCGAGTTTCTGTTGAAATTCCCAAGATCTATTTTATAATCAAAATGACCTGTGGACAACATACTCATCCTTGATCTCTTCTTTATAAATCGGTTTCAAGGGAGAGGATGGGTTTAGGATAAAAGATTTCACCAGCTAACAAATCACATTTCGAACATTATTACAGTTGACAAATAAACATGTCAAAATCGTAGCCACTTTTATGGTTGGCTATCAAAAAATAGCCACTATTTACGAAGTCAATGAAAAATAGCCATTATTTGTTGCAACGGGGACCGGTCTCGCATAATTTACGGGAGTTCTGGTGCATTTGTGTACGAACTCCAGCATATTATGCTGGAAAGGTATACTTTGATAACTCCTGTAAAATTTGCGGGAGACTGGAGCACCAGTGCTCCAAACTCCAGTATATTATACTAGATATTTATACTTACTGGAACTCCCGTAAAATATACGGGAATTCCAGCATAATTATGGTTGAACTCCCGTAAAATTTCCGGGAGTTCCAGCATAGTTATGCTTGAACTCCCGTAAAATTTGCGGGCGTATTTTTCGGATTTTGAATAGTGTTTTCGCTCAAATTTCTCTTTACGTAAAAAATGGCTAAATTTCGATGACTTTTGAAACTTGGCTATTTTTCAATGACCAGGGCTAATTTTGAATTTCTCAAATTAAACATTGGACTATCTAGGAGCAACAAACATTGGAAACTCTAGTTATGGGCCAATTAGTATAGATGCACATATCGGAATCCAACATATATTAGACTCCAAAAGCTTTCGCTTATGAATGGACGGCATCAAAGCATATTTTTCAACTATATATATATGAGCATACTTCTTTCATGCAGTTCATTTAGCTTTTGAATATTGAGATAACCTTTCTATTATCCTTCAATTGTGCCTCGTGACTTGATATTTTTATGCCGTGAAATTTCTATGCAAATGTCATACGTTTTCAATCCAAAACGTATTTCTATATGAAATGTTTAGCTTCCTATATTGTTTGAAACTTTATTATCTTTTCTACTCAAGTCTCAATTTAATTACATAGGTATATACAATTAACTAAAGAATTAAATGAGTATACATTTATATTAGGAATTGAATAAGGAATCAATTATTTCACATTCTTATTCTCTTTCCCTCATGCGCTCTCTCTCGCTCTCTGTCTTTGAATCTCTCATTCTCTATTCTTTTCTCAATTTTTCTTCCTCTTATGTTCTCTATTTTTATCCATGTTGTATATATTTTTAATGAAATTCATCAATGGATTTCAATCGTTTTACTGTAGTGCTTTAACTTAGCAATTTTCTTTCATGTTGCACAATTGGTGTTCAAATTGAAATTGTCAATCAATAAATTTTGAAGTTGTTGGACTCTCCACCATTGACAACCATTTAAAAGCTTTGAAGCTTTGAATTCGAATTTGGGTTTTAAAAAATTATTATTTGTTTGGATTTGGTGTAATTGGAAACAATTGAAAATATTATTTAGAGTTTATATGTCGCGACACAAAATTCACTAGTCGTGATGGCACCGAACCCAACCTGCTAGGTAGGCCAACTAATAACTATCCAATTTCAATAATATTAATAAGACAATTAAATAAAGGAATTATCTGAATCTTATACATTTCACAAGAACTGATAGTACAAATCATGAGCTTCTAAGAATAGAGTTTACAAAACTTATACGAACTAAATACACTTTCTGTTGAAAAGTACATAAACAGAGTTTTAAAATTTAAGGCTACTATGAATAAGAGGCAGCTACAACAGGGACGCATGTACATCTACTAATCCAACTCTCATCGAACAAGCAACAACGGCGTCCGAAGTCTTAACGCAATGCGTAGGAACTATAGTATAATTACAACCGACTCCATGTACTTAATAAGTAACAAACCTAATCTTAGGTTGAAAGTAGTGACGAGTTGGAATATAGTCGGGTCCAACACCAATAGCCAATCAACGATTTATAACAATGCAGCGCATATAAATAAGGAAGCAATTCAGAAGTAAAAATGCTCAACTTTTTCATAATTTTTTGAAAATAGTTCCGCTTTTCAAGAATAACAATGAAACCCCAAATCCTTTACCAAAAACCTTGAAAAATATGAGATAGTTTAAAAACTATAATTTTTCCAAAATCCTTTTCACAGTAGATAAGATGTTTCATTTTTTTTCTTTCTAGATAGAAGTATGAAATACACCTCTACGCCCACATATAATGTGTGTAAAAAAGTCATGAATGATGTGATACCGTACAACATAAGAAAAAAATGCACCTTGTGCATGTATGTTGTATGTGCATGCCAATGCCAAGTATCTCAAAGTGAATTATGTACTCACACTCTCAGAGTACTCAATCTCACTGCCTCATACTTTCCACTCATCATGCTCAACCGCTCGCTATTGTATATGTCCCATACGGCCCAGGAAAATCCATCACGGAACATATACAACACTGACTATAAGTCGCCCAGTACCGAGAAAAAAGGGCAATCCAACCTTGTGGAGAAATTCATCTCCATATAGTAAGTACTTCGGACAAATCCATGTCCAATGAAATCCATCCCTCAATAGTGTCATCCGCGCTCACTAGGGATGTGTTACAAACTCTAGATGGGCTCCTTCAGCCCAAGCTCTATCATAATCATCAATATAACTGTTGCGACATGCAGCCCGATCCCATAACTGTCACTCATAATCAGGCTCTCAGCCTCACTCAATCATCAATCTCTCCGGTCTCACCCCATGGGCTCACAATGTCACAAAGGCTAAACTGTAACAATTATATGATGTATCGATAAATAACAACTGAGAGTGAGATATGATATAAATGCATGAATATGGCTAAGTACTAAATATCAATGAATTCCGTGAGATGACAGCAAGAAAATGACCACTGTGGGTCCTAACAATATCAGTATAAAGCCTAGGCATGATATCTAGCACGATTGATAGCTCTGTTACTTAATCATATGGTAAAAACACTGATATCAACAAAATAGGGCCACCATACAGTGTTAGAGAAATAATAGAGTCACAATTCACAAGGTGCATGCCCACACGTCCGTCACCTAGAATGTGTGTCACCTCATCATCAATCACATCGCATGTAATTCGGGGTTTCATACCTTGAGCACAAAGTTTAGAAGAGTTACTTATCTTGAACAAGCCAATTCCAATCCTGAGCTAGCCACACGATGCCGCAAAAATGCCATCACGCGCGTAGCGACCTCCGAACGGCTCACTACTAGCCAAAAGTAACTCAAATACATCTGATAAAGCCCAAAGAAACAATTACAAATGATAAAGATCGAATCCTACATCAAATCCCAAATCCAACCAAAAACCACACTCGGGTCCACACCTCAGAACCCAACAAAACTTACAAAATCCGATAATCAATTCAACACGAGTCTAATCGTACTAGTTTCACTCAAATCTGACTCCAAGTCAGTGCTCAAAACTCAAAAATTTATATTATGAAACTTTAGGCCAAAACCCCCGATTTCTCTTACAAATTCATCAACCAATTGCCAAAAATGAAGATAGGTTCATGAAATGTAATCAAAACCGAGTTGAGAACACTTACCCCAATCCTTGTGATGAATTTGGCTTCAAAAATTGCATCAATCCGAGTCCCACGTCTCAAAATATGAAAAAGAAGCAAAACCTCGATTTTTATATCTCTTCCCAGCTATTCTGTATTTGAGGTCAAATTATCGCATCTACGACCACCCCTTTTGTAGTAAATCCTCGGTTTTATGAAATAGCCTGACCAGCAAAACCTCGCACCTGCGATCCTTAAGCCGCTTCTGCGCATTTGAATTGTATTTACAGTCTGAGAAAGGCTTTGGATTAGTGGTCTTTGAGTTGATTTATCTCATAACTCAGAGAGGAAGTCGAGAATCAGGCTTCCTCTAGTTGTAATTTTTCTTTGTACCTTTTCTGATGTAATTTATTATTCCTGATTTGTAATAACTTTTAATGAACATTTGGGGCTGGCTAGTGGAAAAGGGTTGGGTAATTATGCATGCAAGAGTAGAAAATATGTCTATAGGACTTCTTTTAATTCTGCACGTTCAAACTGTATTAGAAAATATGCCTATAGGACTTCTTTTAATTCTGGTCTTTCAAACTGCATTAGAAAATATGCCTATAGGACTTCTTTTAATTATGCACTTTCGAAATGCATTAGAAAATAGGCCTATAGGACTTCTTTAATTCTGAACTTTCAAACTACATTAGAAATCATGTCTCTAGGACTTATACTAAATCCTACTTGTTCAATTTCACACCAAGATAACATGTTTATAGGTTGTATTCAGATTCTGCATGCCACTTAGATATCATGCTTTAGGTTCTAAACGGTTAAACAAGAATCACATTCGCAATTTTGAAATCAGTAACATATACTCTCTCCGTTTCAATTTATGTGAACCCATTTGACTGGGCACGGAGTTTAAGAAAAGTGAGAAGACTTTTGATCTTGTGGTGTAAAATGAGGCACCTTTATTTTGTGTGGCTATAAATTATTTCATAAAGGTAAATTGTTTCCAAATAAGGAAATAGGTCATTCTTTTTGGCACGGACTAAAAAGGAAATAGGTTCACATAAACTGAAATGGAGGGAATAGTAATCATGCATGTGCGGATTCTAAAATAAAAAATCTGACTCGTTTCATTCACATTCAATATTTTATATCCTGCCATAGGGTTTAAAAATCAGTAATAGTAGATATCATCACCTATAGAACATATAACTAGTCTAATTTAATTTTGTCCCTTCTGAACTTCTTTTAATAATCTAATCCCCTTACTTATCAAGGTGTAGCAAGCATGCCTATATTTCAAAAAATTTATTTCTGCTCTTTACTATCTCATCCCCTCCCGAATTGAATAAACATCATGCCTATAGGACTCCGTCTAAGCATTCAGGCAAGTCTTAGGATAATAATTGTAAAACTAAATCCGCTTCGTTAATTGCTACAAACAACAGGCAGGACTGATTCAAACTTCTTATCTGAGTTATGTAATAAACTAAGATGCCTCAACAATGAACTTCCCTCATCTTTATGTGCTTTAAATCAGACCTAAAAAGTATGTGCAAGTCATGCTATCAATGTGCTTTTGTTTGAGGATGTAGACTTAAGCCTTATATGCTTATGTGTTTCCCCCTTTAATGTGCAGTCTTTATATGTTTTGTATGTCGCCTTAGAATTTTTTACGTTTGAAACATCAAATAAGCCTAATACCCCATCCTTTTCTATTAGTAGTTCTAAATGACTCCGGAACTGATATGAATAGGACGAGCAATAGCATGCAATAAGTAATCGAGACCAATCCACGCTTTAATAACTTAACGTGGTGGAAAGGGTAGATATGGATATGATGACCACGCGATAATGTCACATGTAGGCCCTCGTAGAGGAGTAATTACTAGACATTGCGTAGGGTGATCCATATTTTTAATAAACCTAGGATCCCCCCCCCCCACCTTATTTTATTCTTTACTCTTTTTTTAGCATTGTAACTTCTTATTTAAAAGTCATCTCTTTGATTGTTCTTTCAAATTTGTGTACTTTCAAATCATTATGTATTGAAATCCCCTCTTACTTAAGCCTAATATGCTTACATGTTAGATTTACCCCAAATTCACAATAACTGTCTGGCCAGAAACCACACAAGTGGATCCTGAGGGATGCCTAACACCTTCCCCTTGGGATAATTTCAAAGCCCTTACCTAATCTTTGGTTATTCAAACAAGCTTACAGTTGAATCTCTATCGATGTCCTAATGCACCTTAATCATAGGTGTCGACTCTTTAAATGCAAACCCAGTTCCCAAAAGGAACAAGTTGTCTCCAAATGTCATAAACCCATTTTCACGAGAAAAAAAGGGCGCGACAGTATTGATTGGAAGTGGGATTGTTGGGAGTTATAGGTGTGATGGACAGTGGCTGGTTAGGAATAGCTAGGAGATGAAGGTTGATATATAGGCGGTGATGCTTGGTATATGAGTGGAGGTGTTTGATATGTTTGTGAATGTGCTTTGATATGTGGGAGAAGGCCACCATTACCACTCCAACATCTCTCTTCTTTGATATGGCACCTGATTGTAGTACCTTATTTGTGGCTTGCGATGCCTCAAAGTTTGTTACCATACCGCTCTTGATTCCTTCTTTGATTATTTCTCAAAGTTTGATGATGTCAGAGAATTTGTAATTTTTGATAACCATTAACCTCTCATAATATTGTGGATCATGTTCCTTGACAAAGAATTTATTCATCTGTTATTTGTCCAAAGAGGGACTGAACTTGGCCACTTCCGCCCTCCAATGAGTAACGTATTCACGGAAAGTCTCAGTAGGTTTCTTATTAAGATTCTGAATGTTGAAAACATTTGGTGCATTTTCAGTGTTGAATCTGAATCAGTCCATGAAATCTGACGCTATGCTTACCCAATTGGACAATTTCTTGGGATTTTGTTTGATATACCAAGACAAAGCATCCCCAGTAAGACTCCTCATAAAGAGCTTCATCCGGATCTTTTCATCTTTCCCAACCCTGACAAGCTTGTCACAATAGGTCCTTAGATGAACCCTAGGATCACTTGTGCCATCGAACATTTTGAACTTGAGAGGTTTGTACCCCTCTGGCAGTTCGACATCCGACTGTATGCACAGATCTTTATAGTTTAAACCTTCTATTCCTATGTCGCCTTCAACACCTTGAACCCGGCTTGTTAACTTCATTAGTTTTGCAACCATGTTCTTAATGAGCAGGTCCTTCTCGGAATATTTTGGTGTATAGTAGATTGGTTAGGTAGAGTGAAGTACGGTTTCCACATATACAGGGTTACTTTAATGGGTGTCGGGAACTTGGGTGTGATGATGGTCAATGGTGGAGTTTTGGGGATCGGGAATGGGTTGCGGTATGGTTTGGGAAGTGTGATAAGTGGTGGTTGGTGGGTACTCAATCGCTTGATGATGATTTTGTGGCAGAGTTGGTATTGGCAGCGGATTGATATTTTGGTGTGGAGTTGCATATCGATTTTGTGTGGTAAGATTTTGTGGATGTTGGTTTTATGTGTTCTGAGGAGGTCCTAGGTTCTTCGTGTTTTGTTGGTGGATATCAGGGACATTGAGGGTGAGTGACAAGTTTGCCAAGTTGCAAACCTGCTTAAGTTCTTCTTGCAATTCCAGTACCTTTTGTTTCAGTCTCAAGATTATATCATTAGGGGCTAGAGTACTATAGCCATTTGAAATTTTTGTTGTCTCAACATTCTCCTTTCGGATGCCACTTAAGTCGTCCATTTTTGCTTTTCCTCTGCCTGTTGTGTTGCTTAGAGGAGGAGGAGGAGGAGGTGCAGGGCCTCTAGATCTGGTGTGATACGCTGGAAAGGCCAGTATTAGTGAAATAACCTAAGGGGGTGGGAATTAAAAATAAGAAAAAATAAAAATGTAGCAAGTCAGTGAGTATCCTGAAACATTTGCAGTATTTAAACACGTATTGCGGAAATTGTAAATTCGTGTCCTATTTTAGAAACCTCGTTGCACCCAAGGTAGGCCTAGTGACAAATAGATTTGGAAAACTTTAGATGCCAATAAATGCCTTATTTCATAATATATAAATAGACGAATCCCAAAATGACACTAACATAAAGAAAATAAGTCACTACTGGCACTTAGCCTTATTACATTTTAGGAAAGCAAACAAATCTAGCCTATTTGGTCCCAGAAGGATCCTCCTCAGGTTGAATGCTCTTGTCGATCGAATCCCCCAGTTCGCGTAGGTTCATCAATAAGAATGCCTTTGCCAAATGTCCTCATTCTTTTCCCTCATGTTCTGGTAGTCGGTGACTCTTTTCCTTAGTTTTCCTTTCAATTCCATCAGATTGTACTCCACGTATTCCAGTTTTTTGCTTAACTTGATGGCCCTCTCTTTCCATTCATTGATTTGTTCGCTATGGAAGATCCCTCCACCATTCTAGCAATACTGAGGTTGTGCTAAACCATACCGAATCTGGGGACCTCGTTCCTCATTTTTTGAAAAATAAAAGGGTTAGGCCTTACTCCCTCCAGACTCGACTATTTATACATTTATGATCAACATAATGGCATTTAGTTCTCCAAATTAATGCACAGAACATGGTTGTGTCTGTTGGGATTATGGAAAACCCGATGGACTTACGGATAAGGCTTATCTTAAAGGATCACTACGTGGACACCATATTGATCCAGCTAGGTTTAGCCATGATACATGCACAGTTTCAACTTGAGTAAGGTTTCTATGGGGTTTTAGATGGGTACACTCAAGCGAACAACTCGAAGGGGAAGGCTCGGAACCGTTGACTGCACCATTGATCGACTAGTTTTACCACAAATAAGCCTTTCTGAATTTAAGGGTAGTAAATAGGAAGAGCACAACCACTCATTAAACCGTTGCTATATGATTTGATACGCACAAGTGGAATATGATGCAGAGCATGATTTATGTAGCAGTTGATAACATATAGTCAAGTATTTGCACGTATGGGAAAAATAAATACAGTATTTTAATAATTAAAAGACAGTTAAAACAAAGAGACAAGTCAGTTTCAGGGATAAAGAACCATATGTCACTCCTCCTTTTTCTTATCCACTACTTACCCGAAGGTAATGTGCCACTAATTACTACTACACCCCGAGAAGGGATATAATAATAATAGGGAAAGAGTTTTTCCAGTTAAAGGACATTTGGAATGGGATTTATTTATTAATTTTCAGAGTCGCCACTTGGGAAAATAATGGTGTCCCAAGTCACCGGTTTAATCTCGAACCGAGGAAATTATGACTCTGTTTAACAGTCTGCGAAATCAGAAATCTGGATAAGGAATTCTGTTAACTCGGGAGAAAGTGTTAGGCACTCCCGGATTCCATGGTTCTAGCACGGTCGCTCAACTGCCGTATTTATTTTTATTTGATTTTGTTCTATGCTTCAATTTCTCAAGTGTTATTAATGTCTCGCTTTGTTATTTTTAAAGACTTGTGACGTCACGAAACGCATTTCGAGTCACACCGTAACCAGTACGCCTGTGACTTTAGTGCATTTTAGCTTCGCCGGGATTTGAGATTTGGGTCACATAAATGTGCACCTGTATTAGTAATGTAATTTCATTAATCCCGCTTATAATGTCTACGTCTTTATTAACTTTACGAAGGGCCGTGAAATTCACTACCCGATCCTTCCGAGTCTAAAATTTTACGTTGAAATCTATTTGGGGACGCGGGGTAAGGTATTGAAGAAGTGTTGTTTTTGGGTGCTCAACGAAGTAGGATTCCGGCGAGGCTTTTTCGAATATTCAAAGGGTTTGGGTAAGATTCGAGAGAATCCACCTTGATGGGGTTAAAGATCGTCTAAAGGCGGTTGGATGGTGTTAATATGGTGTACTGGTTCTGTGACGACCCAAAGGGTCATCACTTGTTTTATTAATCATTTCGAGCTTTTGAGGCCTTGAAAACCTCATTTATAGTTGCCTCTATTTGCGTGCACAGTTCGGGCACGAAGCTGGAAAATTTTTATGTTGAACAATGTTAAATATGTGAAACAATTTGAGGAATTTTGATATTAATATTGCTATGGTTGACTTCGGTCAACATTTTTGGTAAACGGATCTGGACCCGAGATTGGATGGTTCCGGAAGGTCCGTAGAAAAATATGGGACTTGGACATGCGTCCGGAGTCGAATTCTGAGGCCTAGAGCCCAAGTTATGAATTTTCCTATGAAATTGTTTTTGATGTAATTGTTAAAGGAAAATGAATTAATTGACCTTGGTATCGGGCTCGTATTTTGGTTCCGACGCACGGTACAAGTCTTAAATATTATATATGTGATTTCTGTAAAGTTTGGTGACATTCGCATGTCGTTTGAGATGTTTTGGACCTTGAGTTCCAAGTTTGAAAGTTTTGAAAACCAAAAGTATGAAAATCATGAATTTGAGGCTTGATTTGACGAAAACGATGTGATATTGGCGATGTGATCGCACGAACAAGTTCATAATGTGTTTTTGATGTTGTGTACATGTTTGGTTTGGAGCCCGGGGGCTCGGGTAAAGATTTGATAGGCCGTAGGATCAAATTCTGAATTTATGCACTGCTGGTTTTTCACCCAGCTGTTGGCTTCGCAATTGCGAAGAATTTTTCCCAAATGCGAAGAAGGCAGTTCAAGGCTGGGTTCGCAAATGCGAACCCATTATCGCAAATGCGATGCCTGCCAGAACCAGCCAAGTTCGCAAATGCGAACAAAGTGTCGCAAACGCGACAATGGCACACCTGGGCCAGAGTTCGCAATTGCGAACTTAACCTCGCAAATGCGAGGCCTTCAGTAATTGCCTGTCTTCGCAATTGCGAAGAATGTGTCGCAATTTCGACAAAGCCCAGAAGCCAGCTTGTTCGCAAAGGCGAACCCTATTTCGCAAATGCGAAATCCCCAGCAACTGCCTAGACTTCGCAAATGCGAACAAATGTTCGCAAATGCGAACTTCCCAGAGCCTTAGCTTATTTTTCAAACTCCAGAAATTGGTCGGGGTTCGCAATTGCGAACCCATGTTCGCAAATGCGAACACAGAGACCTGTAAATCACGATTTTCAATTCATTTCTTCACTTTTCACAACCCAAAAACACCCATTTGCGATTCTTCACGGATTCCCTCTTCTTCAAAACAATTGTAAGTCACTTTTTACTTAATGTTTTCAATTCCTAACATCATTAAACATGTTTTTCAATAGAAATCAAAGGTTTTCATGGTAGAATTTCTTGTTTTTGATAGAATATAGGGTTTTTCATAAATTGGGAAATTGGACCTCGAATTGAGGTCCGATTTTGAAACAAATCATATACTTGAACTCGTGGGGGGATGGGTAACCGGATTTTGGTCCGAACCCCGAGTTCCGACCATGTGGGCCCGGGGTCGAAATTCACTATTCCGGGCAGAATGTTATAAAAGTTGTAATTGGTCTTAGGAATTAGTTTGTTGAGTAGTATTGATGATATTAAATCAATTGTGTATAGATACGATTGGATTGGAGCCAAATTTGAAAGAAAAAGACATTGCCACGGATTGAATTGTTCATAAACATTCGAGGTAAGTGTTTGTTCTACCCTAGCTTGAGGGAATAGGATTATGTGCTATGTGTTATGTGATCGAGTGCGGTGTATGGGATGTGGTGACGAGCATCCATACACTGGCGTCCAGTATGGCCGTGAGTCGTTGTTAATGCTCATTGTGAGACATATTTGTAGATAAATTGTTGAACCTTTGCCAGGTTGTAGAATTGTTATTGTTCTCCCTTGTCGGGACTTGTTGTGAAGATGATTATTGATTGCCCTTGTTGGGACGGTTTATGAATTACTTTTTTATTCTTTGCCCTTAACTGTGATTGTTATTTGGGTGAGGAAGAGTGATAATGCACGAAGGGTGATGCCGTGCCTTGATTTATTATTTATGCACGAAGGTTAATGCCGTGCCATGTTTTATTATTTATGCACGAAGGTTAATGCCGTGCCATGTTTTATTGATTATGCACGAAGGATCATGCCGTGCCCTATTATTGAACCATGTACGAAGGATCATGCCGTACTATGGATGTGAGGATGAGAGTAAAAGCACGAAGGGTGATGCCGTGTACTTTATTTGCTTATTTGGTGAGGATGAGAGTAAAAGCACGAAGGGTGATGTCGTGCAACTGCTTGCTATTCCTTGACTTGATATTACTTGTGTTTCCATTATACTTTGTTTTCCTTGTGAATTTATTAACTGGTTTTAATTGTTGAGTTCTTTGAGATATTCCTTATTGTGTTATTACTTGGTTATTTCTTGTTATTCTGTGGTATACCTATATATTGAACTGCACAGGTTTATGTGGGTGTCTGGTCCTAGGCTTGTCACTACTTCGCCGGGATAGGCCAGGCACTTACCAGCACATGGGATCGGTTGTGCTGATACTACACTTCTGTGCGTTTTTGCACAGGTCCAGGTTACGATCAGGAGGAGCAGTAGTAAATCGATTGCGTGGGAGTTGATCACATTTGAGACCGAGGTAGCTTGCAGACGTCCGCAGGCCCGGCGTCTCTCTCTTTATTTATGTTACTAGCTGTAGTTTCTTTGTTCCGAGACAAACATAATTATGTTATATTTCTTTCAAACTTTTATGTGTAGTATTCAGTAGTAGTTCGTGAGTTGGTGACTCCACGTCTTGGGTAGAGGATTTCAGTATGATTTTTTTTTACCTTGTAACTAGTTATTTCTAATTCGATAAAGTATTCCGCACTTATTTAATTAAAGTTATGGTTTGTTGATAAATAAATTATGAAATTGTATTAAAAACAGGATAGTATGAATACAGTGGCTTTCCTAACTACCACGAGTAGGCGCCATCACGATCCCGATGTTGGGGAAAAATCCGGGTCGTGGCAGTTGGTATCAGAGCTCTAGGTTACATAGGTCTCACCACTCACGAACAAGCTTAGTAGAGTTTGAGAGGTAGGTACTGAGACGTCTGTACTTGTCCTCCAGAGTCTATTGAGTTAGGAAAGAGTCTCTCATTTGTTCTTTCTTGTCGTGCGACTTGTTCCTCAATTACCGATTGAATTTCTATTCTGTCCTTTCGCAGATGGTGAGGACACGCGCTTCTTCGTCCGCTGACCAGCAGCCCGAGCCCCAGGCAGCTCCTGTGAGGGGCAGGGGCCAAGGCCGTATCAGAGGCCGTGGTAGGGGTAGAGCTCAGCCCCAGGCAGCTACTCCAGAGGTGGAGCCTCGTATTGAGATTGACGAGGAGGTTCCGGTTCCAGCAGCTCCAGTGGGCCCAGCTCAGGTCCCAGGAGAGGCTTTAATTACCCCGGATCTCCGGGATGCTTTGGTCAGAATAGCGGGATTTATGGACAGCATTGCCAGAGCGGGTTTATTATCAGTTGCACCAGCCGCTTCTCAGGCTGGAGGAGCGGCCCAGACTCCTATTGCTCGTACTCCGGAGCCAGTGGCTCCTCAGTCTCAGGCACCAGTGGTTCAGCCAGCTGTGGCCACTCAGTCAGGTACCACAGCTCAGGCCGGAGATGGAGCGGCCATGACTTCCGATTCTTTATGGAGACTTGATCGGTTCTCCAAGCTGTTTACCACTACCTTCAGCGGTGCCACATCAGAGGATCCTCAGGACTTCTTATTCAGTTGCCATGAGATTCTCAAGACTATGGAGATCGTGGAGACAAATGGAGTTGACTTCTGTACATTCAGGCTTGCAGGATCCGCCAAGACTTGGTGGAGAGATTATTGCTTGACTCGACCAGCAGGGTCCCCAGCTTTATCATGGGATCAGTTTGCGGAGCTATTTCTGGAGAAGTTTCTCCCTGCTACTCAGCGGGATGTACTTCGGAGGCAGTTTGAGTGCCTCCATCAGGGCTCTATGACGGTCACACAGTATGAGACTAGATTTGTCGATTTGGCTCGTCATGTAGTGGTAATACTTCCCACAGAGCGGGAGAGGGTCCGCAGGTTTATAGATGGGCTTAATCAGCCAATTAGACTCCAGATGGCTATGGGCGTGGGGAGTGACATATCATTTCAGGAGGCAGCTAATGCAGCACGCAGAGTTGAGATGGCTCTTGCTCGGGGAGGCGGTTATTCTTCAGACAAGAGGCCTCGTCATTCAGGCAGGTTTAGTGGTTCTTCCTCTGGTGGCAGAGAATCCTTTGATAGAGGCCAGTCTTCCAGGCCTTTTCATTCCGCCCTTCAGGCTTCACAGGGTGGACCGGGTGATCGTGGTTTTCGGGGGCATTATTCAAACCAGCCTCCTATTAATGCTCAGCCTCTTCAGAGTGTTCGTGGAGGCCATTCAGGTCGTCAGGGCCAGCAGCCCTATTAGTCTAAGAGTTGCTACGGTTGTGGTGACCCAGGTCATTTTATCGGGTATTGCCCTCGAGCAGCGGGCAACTCTCAGCAGCGGGGTCCTCGTCCTATGATTCAGGCCCCAGCTGACCCTCAGCCTGCCCAGCCAGCCAGAGGCGGGGGTAGAGATTATAGAGGTGGAGGTCGAGACCGTAGAGGTGGAGACGGTCCAGCCAGAGGTAGAGGTCAGCCAGTTGATGGTCGTCCTAGAGACGCAGCTCAGAGGGGAGGTGCAGATCCCCGATTATATGCTTTACCAGCCAGGCCAGAGGCAGAGGCATCAGATGCCGTGATTGTAGGTACTATTCTTGTGTGTGGCAGAGGTGCTTCAGTATTATTTGACCCCGGATCTACATATTCATATGTGTCTTCCTACTTTGCACCGTATTTGGCCGTGCCCAGCTATGCTCTGGATATTCCAGTTTATGTGGCTACACCGGTGGGTGACTCCATTGTAGTCGACCGAGTGCATCGTTCGTGCGTAGTTATATTTGGGGGTCTTGAGACCCGTGTTGATCTGTTGCTTTTGGATATGGTGGATTTTGATGTCATATTGGGGATAGACTGGTTGTCCCCATACCATGCTATTCTAGATTGTCATGCTAAGACTGTGACCTTAGCCTTGCCAGAATCACCCCGACTAGAGTGGAAAGGTACCTCAAGCCACTCCGTTCGCACTGTTATTTCCTATGTTAAGGCTCAACGTATGGTCGAGAAGGGGTGTCTAGCTTATCTGGCTTATGTTCGTGATTCCAGCGCAGAAGTTCCTTCCATTGAGTCGGTCCCTATTGCACGGGAGTTTCAGGAGGTTTTTCCTTCAGACCTGCCGGGCATGCCACCCGACAGGGATATTGATTTCTGTATTGATTTGGCACCGGGCACTCAGCCCATCTCTATTCCACCCTATCGTATGGCCCCGCCGGAGCTAAAAGAGTTGAAAGATCGGTTGCAAGACCTTCTTGAGAAGGGCTTTATCAGGCCCAGTGTTTCCCCCTGGGGAGCACCTGTATTATTTGTAAAGAAGAAAGATGGCTCGATGCGGATGTGTATTGATTACCGGCAATTAAACAAAGTGAAAATAAAGAATAAGTATCCACTGCCGAGGATTGATGATTTGTTTGACCAGCTCCAGGGAGCGAGGGTATTCTCAAAGATAGACTTGAGGTCAGGCTACCATCAGCTGAAGATCAGGGCGGCTGACATTCCTAAGATAGCCTTTCGCTCTAGATGTGGGCATTATGAGTTCTTGGTCATGTCCTTCGGGTTGACCAATGCCTCAGCAGCATTCATGGAGTTGATGAATCGGGTATTCAGGCCTTACTTAGACCTGTTCGTGATAGTCTTCATAGATGACATCCTGGTGTACTCCCGCCGCCAGGAAGAGCACGAGCAGCACCTCAGAGTGGTTCTTCAGACTGTGAAAGATAACCAGCTATATGCCAAATTTTCTAAATGTGAGTTCTGGCTGAGTTCGGTAGCATTTCTGGGTCACATTGTATCAGTGAAAGGTATTCAGGTAGACCCAAAGAAGATTGAGGCAGTCCAGAATTGGCCTCGACCAGCTTCAGTGATCGAGATCCGGAGTTTCTTGGGATTAGCAGGTTACTACCGTCGTTTTGTAGAGGGGTTTTCTTCTATTGCAGCCCCGATGACCAGGTTGACCCAGAAGGGTGTCCAGTTTCAGTGTTCAGAGGAGTGTGAGGCGAGCTTTCAGAAGCTCAAGACAGCCTTGACCACCGCACCAGTGTTGATACTACCTACAGGTGCGGGGCCTTATACGATTTATTGTGACGCATCTCGTACAGGGCTTGGAGCGGTATTGATGCAGGATGGTAAGGTTATCGCTTACGCTTCGAGGCAGTTAAAAATACATGAGAAGAATTATCCAGTTCATGATCTTGAGTTAGCAGCAGTGGTTCATGCCTTAAAGATCTGGAGGCATTATTTATATGGTGTGACATGTGAGGTGTACATTGATCACAAAAGCCTACAGTACTTGTTCAATCAAAAGGAGTTGAATCTACGACAGCGGAGATGGTTAGAGTTACTAAAAGACTATGATGTTACTATCTTATATCACCGAGGTAAGGCCAATGTGGTGGCCGATGCATTGAGTAGAAAGTATGCCAGCATGGGTAGTCTTGCATACATTCCGGTCAGTCAGAGACCATTAGCTCTAGATGTACAGGCCTTAGCCAGTCGGTTCGTGAGATTAGACATTTCTGAGCCTAGTAGGGTATTAGCCTGCACGGTTGCTCGTTCTTCTTTATTAGAGCGTATCCGTGAGAGGCAATTTGATGATCCTCATTTGTGTGAGTTGAGAGATACAGTACAGCGGGGAGGTGCCACACAGGTAAATCTAGATGATGATGGGGTATTGAAATTGCAGGGTCGAGTTTGTGTGCCCAATGTCGAAGGGATTCGAGAGTTGATCTTAGCGGAGGCCCACAGTTCGCGGTATTCTATTCACCAAGGCACCGCGAAGATGTACCAGGACTTACGGCAGCACTATTGGTGGCACAGAATGAAGAAAGATATCGTTGCGTATGTCGCTCGGTGTCTAAATTGTCAGCAGGTGAAATATGAGCACCAGAGACCTGGTGGTGTATTCCGGAGGATTGAAATTCCCGAGTGGAAATGGGAGCGGATCACTATGGACTTCGTTACTGGACTTCCTTTGACTCGGAGGAAATTTGATGCTATTTGGGTCATTGTTGATAGGCTGACCAAGTCAGCACACTTTATTCTAGTATCTGTCTCCTACTCGTCGGAGAGGTTAGCGGAGGTTTACATTAGGGAGATTGTTCGTCTCCGTGGAGTGCCAGTATCTATTATCTCTGATCGGGGTACGCAGTTTACCTCGCGGTTCTGGAGAGCGGTCCAGCAGGAGTTAGGCACCCGGGTTCAGTTGAGTACAGCATTTCATCCTCAGACGGATGGCCAGTCCGAGAGGACTATTCAGATTCTAGAGGACATGCTTCGAGCCCGTGTTATTGATTTCGGAGGCTCGTGGGACCAGTTTCTGCCATTAGCAGAGTTCGCCTACAATAACAGTTACCAGTCTAGCATCCAGATGGCTCCGTATGAGGTGTTGTATGGTAGGCGATATCGATCACCAATTGGATGGTTTGAACCGGGAGAGGCTCGGTTGTTGGGTACGGACTTAGTTCAGGAGGCCTTGGATAAGGTCAAGACTATTCGGGAGAGATTGCGTTCAGCTCAGTCCAGGCAGAAGACTTATGCGGATCGTAAGGTTCGATATGTAGATTTCATGGTTGGTGAACGAGTATTGCTCCGAGTGTCGCCTATGAAGGGCGTGATGAGGTTCGGGAAGAAGGGCAAGCTCAGCCCTAGGTATATTGGTCCATTTGAGATTCTAGACAAAGTGGGAGGGGTGGCTTACAGATTAGCTTTGCCGCCTAGCTTATCAGTCGTGCATCCAGTTTTTCATGTATCTATGCTTCGGAGATACCAGGGCGATCCCACACATGTGTTAGACTTCAGTACCGTCCAATTGGACAATGATCTATCTTACGAGGAGGAGCCGGTGGCCATTCTAGACCGGCAGGTTCGATAGTTAAGGTCGAAGAGTTATCCTTCTGTGCGTGTTCAGTGGAGAGGTCAGCCTCCTGAGGCATCGACCTGGGAGTCCGAGTCTGATATGCAGAGCCGCTACCCACATTTGTTTCCTGACTCAGTACTTCTTTCTTTTGTCCGTTCGAGGACGAACGGTTGTTTTAGAGGTGGAGATTGTGAAGACCCAAAGGGTCATCACTTGTTTTATTAATAATTTCGAGATTCTGAGGCCTTGAAAACCTCATTTATAGTTGCCTCTATTTGCGTGCACAGTTCGGGCACGAAGCTGGAAAATTTTTATGTTGAAATATGTCAAATATGTGAAAAATTTGAGGAATTTTGATATTAATATTGATATGGTTGACTTCGGTCAACATTTTTGGTAAACGGATCCGGACCCGAGATTGGATGGTTCCGGAAGGTCCGTAGAAAAATATGGGACTTGGACATGCGCCCGGAGTCGAATTCTGAGGCCTAGAGCCCAAGTTATGAATTTTTCCGTGAAATTGTTTTTGATGTAATTGTTAAAGGAAAATGAATTAATTGACCTTGGTATCGGGCTCGTATTTTGGTTCCGATGCCCGGTACAAGTCTTAAATATTATATATGTGATTTCTGTAAAGTTTGGTGACATTCGGATGTCGTTTGAGATGTTTTGGACCTCGAGTTCCAAGTTTGAAAGTTTTGAAAACCAAAAGTATGAAAATCATGAATTTGAGGCTTGATTTGACGAAAACGATGTGATATTAGCGATGTGATCGCACGAACAAGTTCATAATGTGTTTTTGATGTTGTGTACATGTTTGGTTTGGAGCCCGGGGGCTCGGGTAAATATTTGATAGGCCGTAGGATCGAATTCTGAATTTATGCACTGCTGGTTTTTCACCCAGCTGTTGGCTTCGCAATTGCGAAGAATTTCTCGCAAATGCGAAGAAGGCAGTTCAAGGCTGGGTTCGCAAATGCGAACCCATTATCGCAAATGCGATGCCTGCCAGAACCAGCCAAGTTCGCAAATGCGAACAAAGTGTCGCAAATGCGACAATGGCACACCTGGGCCAGAGTTCGCAATTGCGAACTTAACCTCGCAAATGCGAGGCCTTCAGTAATTGCCTGTCTTCGCAATTGCGAAAAATGTGTCGCAATTGCGACAAAGCCCAGAAGCCAGCTTGTTCGCAAATGCGAACCCTATTTCGCAAATGCGAAATCCCCAACAACTGCCTAGATTTCACAAATGCGAACAAATGTTCGCAAATGCGAACTTCCCAGCCTTAGCTTATTTTTCAAACTCCAGAAATTGGTCGGGGTTCGCAATTGCGAACTGCGAACACATAGACCTGTAAATCACGATTTTCAGTTCATTTCTTCACTTTTCACAACCCAAAAACACCCATTTGCGATTCTTCACAAACTCCATCTTCTTCAAAACAATTGTAAGTCACTTTTTACTTAATTCTTTCAATTCCTAACATCATTAAACATGTTTTTCAATAGAAATCAAAGGTTTTCATGGTAGAATTTCTTGTTTTTGATAGAATATAGGGTTTTTCATAAATTGGGAAATTGGACCTCGAATTGAGGTCCGATTTTGAAACAAATCATATACTTGAACTCGTGGGGGATGGGTAACCGGATTTTGGTCCGAACCTCGAGTTCCGACCATGTGGGCCGGGGTTGAAATTCACTATTCCGGGCAGAATGTTGTAAAAGTTGTAATTGGTCTTAGGAATTAGTTTGTTGAGTAGTATTGATGATATTAAATCAATTGTGTATAGATACGATTGGATTGGAGCCAAATTTGAAAGAAAAAGACATTGCCACGGATTGAATTGTTCATAAAAGCACGAAGGGTGATGCCGTGTACTTTATTTGCTTATTTGGTGAGGATGAGAGTAAAAGCACGAAGGGTGATGCCGTGCAACTGCTTGCTATTCCTTGACTTGATATTACTTGTGTTTCCATTATACTTTGTTTTCCTTGTGAATTTATTAACTGTTGTTAATTGTTGAGTTCTTTGAAATATTCCTTATTGTGTTATTACTTGGTTATTTCTTGTTATTCTGTGGTATACCTATATATTGAACTGCACAGGTTTATGTGGGTGTCTGGTCCTAGGCTTGTCACTACTTCGCCGGGATAGGCCAGGCACTTACCAGCACATGTGGTCGGTTGTGTTGATACTACACTTATGTGCGTTTTTGCATAGGTCCAGGTTACGATCAGGAGTAGCAGCAGTAAATCGATTGCGTGGGAGTTGATCACATTTGAGACCGAGGTAGCTTGCAGACGTCCGCAGGCCCGGCGTCTCTCTCTTTATTTATGTTACTAGTTGTAGTCTCTTTGTTCCGAGACAAACAGAATTATGTTATATTTCTTTCAAACTTTTATGTGTAGTATTCAGTAGTAGTTCGTGAGTTGGTGACTCCACGTCTTGGGTAGAGGATTTCAGTATGATTTTTTTTTTACCTTGTAACTAGTTATTTCTAATTCGATAAAGTATTCTGCACTTATTTAATTAAAATTATGGTTTGTTGATAAATAAATTATGAAATTGTATTAAAAACAGGATAGTATGAATACAGTGGCTTGCCTAGCTACCACGAGTAGGCGCCATCACGATCCCGATGTTGGGGAAAAATCCGGGTCGTGACAGGTTCGTACTTTGGTGGCCGTCGGCTAGGGTTCCAGCGATCGGAATTTCAAGACCGGGGAAACTAGAGAGTTTTTGGATGGGGTTAATGGGGTTAAGGGTTGTTTGAAGGTGTGGAGGGGTATTTTGGGGTTAGCTTGAGCCGGAGACGAAGATCTGGGGCTGACCACCGGTGGTCTCCATGAGAGATGGGGGAAGGTGGAAGGAACTCATGGCGGCTAGGGTTTCGTAATAAAATGGGAGGGTGTATGTAATGAAGAGATGGACGGGGGAGGGTATTGATATATATCAATTGTATATTTTTTATCCTTGGCCGTTGGATTGGTTGAGATGAACGGCCAGGATCCTGTGGCCTTAAAACGACACTGTGTATTTTAATGAGGTTTCTTATTAGGTCCGTTAGATTAAGATACTTGAACGGTTGAGATTGATTGTTTTAAACTACGGTGTTTCATTTAATTGGTTCACCAGCCTCGTCCGTTTGATTAAATGTAATGGACGGTTGTGATTAATTCTTCATGCGACATCGTTTCATTAAGAAAGGCACCGCCTTACTTGGTCTGTTGATCATTCGTATCAACGGCCCAGATTTAATTATGTCACACGGCGTCGCTTGGTTTAGAGGTTGGCAGACCGGCCAAAAATGGCTTGGGCCTAGTCTGTGCAATGTGTTTGGGCTGCATGTATACTATGTATTTGCCCCAATTAATATTATATATTGTATTTTTTGTATTTTTGTTATTTATGACATTTTATTTAATTTAATTTCTTGTATTTCCTTTTTGTATTTTGTACTTATTTCTTTTGTATTTATTTTTCATTGATGTAATTCTTTTATTTTCCCATTTTTGTATTTTTCCTTGATTTTCCAATATTTTTTGTATTTTTGCTTAATTTTCCAATTTCCTAGTATTTATTCTACGATTTTGTGACATTTTCTAATTAATTCCTTTTTTTTGTATTTTCATTTCAATTTTATTTCAATTAACAAACACTGGTATTTCACACACACAATTCAAAACAATTTGCAAACAAAAAAAATTATTTTTGTATTTTTTTTTATATTTTGGAATTCAATTGCTTGGGGCAAAAATCACGTGCTCATGCCATAAATGCTTAAAAGAAAATGACAGTTAAATTAAAATAAGGGAGAAGGGTATGGGATGAATCATACTTGGACTAGTTCATAAAAAGATAAGCTCGGTATGGTAAGAGCCTAAAAGGTATCCCCAGCAGAGTCGACATGCTGTCGTGCCCCCTTTTTTCATCGCGGTGAAAGTCTGGGTTCCGACATTTATGGAGGTAATAACTCGTTTCCTTTAGGGAATTGGGTATTTGAAGAGTTGCCACCCAATAGATTATGGTGCGTTAGGTCACCTAGTGTGATTAACTCTTGAATTGGTTTGCATTACCAGAGATTAGGGTAGGTCTCGAAATAACCTTGAGGGGAAGGTGTTAGGCACCCCTCACGGTCCACATCGGTGGGTCCCGACCAAACTTAACTTATGAATTAATGCATTTACAAACAAATAGTTTTTAAACACATAATTGCAAATAAGAGCATGTTGGATATTGTATGACTCAGATAATAAAAAAAGAATCTGAACAAGTTGTGCATAAAGAAAAGTAAAGTTTTCAAGCAAAATGGATTTGGGGAAAAAGAGGTCCTAGGTTGGTTAGCCTATAGGATCACATCAGTATAATGCCCGGTAATCACTCCTCATAAAGGGGCTACACGTGACATTAGCGTACCGGTCATCATATCCATATCTACCATTCTCACCCTTTAGCGGTTATTAAGCGAATGTTATTTATCAAAATCTATGTGTGTTGCTACCCATCCTTTCTTAATGGTCTTGGAGAAAATTAGGACCTCTACCTATAGGCAGTTCTAGACAGACCCCTACGGTTTAAAGAATAAAATACTAAGGCGATAATCAAGAACACATAGGACTTTAGCAAATAAAAAGTAGAAAAAAAACAATTAGAGGCTCAAGTTTACCTCCACAAACAATTCACATAAGCAGGGTCGTATTGTTAGATAGTATCCTAAGACATGATGTCTAAGTGAATATCAAGACATAGAAGATAGGCAGTTTATTTTATAAACTTAGAAGTAATGGACCTATCAGTTTCCCTACTAATTTTAAGCATGTTAATCAAAACAACATTAAGTAGCAGAAATAGTTTTAGAGTTAGCAGAATTTAAAAACGTCTTATAGGCTTGCCTAAACACTGATTAGTGATGTCCTAAAAGCATGATAACTACGTTTGATACAGCAAAATAGTGGGCATATTTTAAAAATGACTCTTGGGTTCCTATAGGCATGCTTTCTAATGGTGAATTAGAGCAGTATTTGAGAGAATTCATTTTTAGGAAAAACAAACCATTGATTAGACCAACTTCGATGTAAACTAATCATGAACTGGATTGACTTATTTAAACTAGTTGATTCTTTAGATCTATAGGCAGAATTTCTGGTGGAGTCCCCTATGAGCATGATCTCTAGTTGTTTATAAACTTATAGGCATGATTTCTAGTGAAATAAATGTAAACAACCATTGGAACAGAAACTTGAACTTGATCACATGCTTAAGTATGATATCCATTTGTGAAGTTGATTGTAAAACATATAGGCATGATTTCTAGCAGGTGAGGCAAATATAGAAAATATAGGCAATCCTATAGGTGTGGTTTCTAATATGGTAGGGATGACATAACAAATATGAGATCCTATAGGCATGGTTTTCACAATATTACCCCACAAATATGTAACTACCCACCCCTTTCTACTAAGCACCCCCAATATTCGTATACAAATTATTACAAACTAGATTAATGAATTACATAGACAAAGAAAAAGAAGAATTTATACTATAGGGAGCTTGAAGCAGGCCTAAGTGATTTCCCAAACCTCCAATAGCCTCAAATGCCAATTTCATAGACAGTATCATTGTCTAGGTACGTCAGAGTTTCCTAAGGATCTCAAGGATCTCAGACAATGCTCACACCTAGACTTTGTAATCAATTAAGTAAGTGCAGTGTGGAAAGGACCAGCCTCAGTATACCAGAGATTAGAGGGTTCTCAAAAGGATCCCAAGGCAGTACACACACTGGAGGGGGAAGAACCTAGTGACTTAGGAGTAGAGTGAGAGTGCTTGACATAGTTTGAAAGAGGTTTCAGTAGGAAAACAGTGTTAAAAGAGATTTTCTTGAAATAATTTTGTAAAAAAAATATGGAGTTATTAAATAAGACAATTTGAAAAGAGTAAGGTGACTAACAATCAATCAAACCAAATACAGATCCAGAAGAGGTTCATCAGCACTTCAATATATGGAATCAATCACGTACACACATCCGCTCAGAGTAATGGGGATTTAAGGTGAGCATAGGGCATATAGTAAGCATAGATGCACATAGGTACATAAGTAGAGGAGCCTTGAAAAGGGTCAAGGGCTTTTAAAGTACGGCATGAACTTTAGAGTTAATACAGAATCAAACAGGCTTAAGATAGCCAATTACTTCGGACATGAATGTGCATGCCAGGAACAAGAGAAACTTAGTCACATTGGGGTATACCAGAAAGGGATTCATGAATAGGCTAATCCTAAGGGTGTATAGAGCATGCAGTAAAGAAGATAGTGAAGTAGACATGTTAATTGCAGGTTGAACAACAAAACCATAGATAGAAGCATATTAGAAACATGACAAATTGGAGTAATAGTAGAAGCATATTATTCTAGGACTTGAATTGAAATTAGAACATACCAGTAAAGAGATAGTAAACACAAAGTAAAAGAGAACCCAGTAGTTAGCCTTGGCTTGCAGCCGGCTGACTTTAGACAGTACTAAGTAACACTGTCACGACCCTAGTTCACCAATCGTGAACCTATCATGACGGCACCCGGTCTTAGCGACTAGGTAAGCCTAACACGATGCGGAATATACAATTTCATGAACAAAGGGATAAGATAACAGCGGAAATAATATAAATGAAATGTAATAAGTGACGCTCGGCACATACACTTCGCCAAAACATACTAAATAACATACTGCCAAGACCCGGAAACCCACGGGCAACACAGACTAAAATAAGAGTACAACTATGGCTCTATACATCAAGAATGTCTAAACAACGAGAATAAGGGAAAGTAACTACTATCACTAATGAGAATAGAAGGAGACCTTCCGGATCTGCAGACGTAGCAGATCGTACCTCAAGTCCCCTGAAGTGCTGATAGATCACCTGAAGATGAGCATGACCTGAAGTACCTGGATCTTCACAACAAAAGTGTGCAGAAGAGTAGCATGAGTACACCACGACGGTACTCAGTAAGAGCCTAACCTAGATGGAGTAGTGACGAGGAAGGTCAGGGCCCTACCGAGAGACAATAACATAATGATAATAACAATAATAAGCAGTTTAAATAAAAATGAGCCTGAAATAACAACAATAAAGTGATTACCGCAACCGTCTACAATTAAGCTAACAACAAGTAACAAAACTCAATTAACAAGTCCAGGACCTACGGGAACTAAACCCGCAGTCCCTCTCTATATCCAACAACTCAGGATCCCCGGGAATTGAACCTGCAGTCCCTACATCGATATCTCTGGGTCTCCGGGATTCAAACCCACAGCCCTAAGATCTCCTGGAATTGAACCCGCAGTCCGTACCTTAATATCTCAGGATCTCCGGGAATTGAACCCGCATTCCGCATCTCAATATCTCAATAAACTCCAGGTCTCAGGGAATCGAACTCGCAGCCCTTGGATCTCGGGGAATCAAACCCCCAGTCCGTATTTTAATATCTCAATAAACTCCGGGTCTCCGGAAATCGAACCCGCAGCCATTGGATCTCCGGGAATTGAACCCGCAATCCACAAACACAAACAATAAGAAGGAAAAGTACAGAGAAATATGAAATACATAATTACAATTACACCAAAACCAGTATCAACAAATTTTCAAGAAGTTCAAGTAAGACAAGTAGGCACTTAGACAGATAATCCTATCTAACCATGCTTTTCTAACGAATATCAGGTAAATGTTACAATTTAATCAGCTAAATAACAGAAATATCAAGCTAAATAACACAAATATCACGATTTGAACAGTTCAAATAAGGTGGTTTCTAACAATCTGCGCATGTACACGCCCGTCACCTCGCGTACAAGGCATTTAAATTAACACATAATATTCTAGGGGAGAAGGTTCCCCCACACGAGGTTAGACAAGCCACTTACCTCGACTCCGGTACGAAACCGCTAAGAGACAACTCTTTTTCCACGAATATCGGCCTCCACGGGTGTAGTATCCGATCAAAATCAATAGAAATACATCAAAATAGGCCAATTGGGCATTACCCAATCGAAACAATTCGAAATACACCAAAACCTACAAGTTGCCAAAACCCAACTTTCGGTACTCTTCTCGAAAAATTACGAAAGTTACATATTCGGGTTCCTTATCTCAACACGAGTCTATGCATATACAATTTACCAAAATCGGACTCCGTTTGCCCATTCAAATCATTGATTTTCCATAATTTAGGCCTAGGGTAAAAACCTCCATTGATACACCTCTAATTCCTCCAATTTCAGTCAAAAACACCATAATTTAGCAAGGAAATAACATAATTTAGGTCCATAGATGATTACCTGAAGGACCCCTTTGATTTCTCTGAAAACCGCCCCTTAATCGCCTCCTAGATGGTGCCTTAGGGTTTTAGACCGTTCTAAAAATTTTAACTTCTGATTTCTAATTTACTGATACGATTTTCGCTTCTGCGGACAAAATCTCGCACCTGGGAGTCCGCATCTCTGACCAATGGGTTGCTTCTGCGGTTCTAGCTCTGGCCGGCCATTTTCGCACCTGCGGACCAGGTCTCGCACTTGCGAGTCCGCATTTGCGGAATAACCTTTGCATCTGCGAAGGTCTACCCAACGCATGCCTTCCGCTTCTGCGACCTCCGACTCGCAGAAGCGAGTTCGCACCTGCGATGCCCCCTTCCGCTTCTGCGGAAACACCTGGCCCATCCCTTTTTTGCATCTGCAATCCTTCCTCCGCTCCTGCGATTCCGCTTCTGCGGTTCCTAATCCGCAGAAGCGAAAATGCTGCTGCAATTTATGACAGCAACTCATATAACTCAAAATCCTTCTGTTTAACCTCCCGAACTCATCCTGAGGCCCCCCGGGACCTCAACTAAAAATGTAATTCTACTCTAAATCACCATACGAACTTGTTTGAATCATAAAAACACGTCCTTAAACACAGAATTCATCGAATTATAGCGGATTCAAGCCTAAGATTCAACTCAAACTTCTGAAACTAACATTCAATCAAAAACCTGACCAAACGACGTCCGAATGACCTGAAAATTTGCCAACATATCCAAAATCACATAACGAAGCTACAGAAATTGTCGGAATTCCTTTTCGACCCTCAGATCAAAATCTCACCTACCGTTCGGATTTCGCCAAAATTTCAAACTTCGGCATTTCAAGCCTAATTGAGCTACAGACCTCCAAAATACATTCCGAACGCGCTCCCGACCCCAAAATCACCTAACGGAGCTAATGGAACCATCGGATTTCCATTTCGAGGTCATCTTAACACTGCACCGAATACGGGTCATAAAGCTCAAATTTTAGAACCGAACCTCCCGACAAACTACAATAGCTTAAATGAACTTAGGGGAACAGTTAAATTGGGGATCGAGGCATAAATTTCAAAAATGACCGACCGGGTCGTTACAAACACAAAGAGAGCAGAAAGCTTTTAGTGTGAAAGAGAGATTTTTTTAACCAATGTCTCGTGTGTTTGTGTTAATTAGAGAGTATGTACATATAGTAGTTCGAAAATAGCTAAAATAAGGCAACAATCACAATAGTATAGTAATTATGGAACTTAGAACCAATTAGAGCAAAATTAGTACAAGTATTTCCCTTAATTAAAGGAATCAGTTCAAACGGTAAGAACAAGTAACAAATAAGGAAAGAAATCAATGTACGGTCAATAAGGAAAGATTTTAAATGCAATAAGTATAGGATAAACAATTAGGGCTAAGTTCAAAAAACTCTAATTGAGTAGATAGTCTGTAGGAATAAAATGCAAATGCAGATAAGGTAGGCGAATCAATCAATTTGAATAGAAAGGTTTGGAATCAAAGGTTTAAAGAAGGTCTCCGAATCAAACCATGAAATAGGGAATCCAGAATCAATCAAAGAGAAAGTCATGAGTTTGTGTTTAGCATATAAATAGAGTAAGATAAGAATAACCAGATATAGCATACATGAAGGTTAAACATCACCGACAGAAAGAGGCAAGTCGTAAACAGTCAAGATGAACACAAGTAATAGAGTTGATATAAGTTAGGCTAAAAACTCGGTAGGGACATATTCGAGGCAAGATAGTCACAGAAACTCAAACAAGAAATGGCCAGCCATGGAAATACACAGAACCAAACGATGAAACCTGGAAATTTAGGACTTTCAACATAGACGAGTTGAAGAGGTAGTAAAATCATAGAATCAGTCAAAAATATGCAAGAAATAGAAGTTTAAACACAAGAATCAATTAAACAAAATTTTAAAAGAAGCTCTGAAACCTTAATTTTTAGAAGAAGGTAAAAAATACTTGAAATCAATGATTCTTGTAAAGAGTTCCAAGGACAGTGTAAAACATTCAAGAAACAAACTCAAGGATGATAACAAACTCAAGGATGAAAGAACATGTCTAGAATCCCAAGGATCGTAAGAAATACAACATGATTTTGCTCGAAATCACACTGGAGTAGCCAAGAACAAACAAGTGACGAACCCTAGATGCAAGTTGGAATATCCCTAGGCCCTTGAAGACCTTAGAGAAGGCAGGCATGGCATGAGAGAAGTCATTGGAGGCTTAGGAGAAGATGAGAAGTAACCGGAGATGACCAGAGAAGAGAAGTTGGCGGTTGAAGGGACAAGGTTTTGAGAGATGAGAGGATCTTAGAGCGGCGGATGTTGGAAAATGGTTAGGGTTGGGGGCATTTGGAATAAAAAAGGCACAAATGAACGAAGGTCATTGATCTTTTAGATCAACGGCCAGGATCTGATAGGTTTTGGGTCGGGTACGTGTATTTAGGGCCTGAGTCGGGTTATTGAGGCTAAAATTAAAATGCCATTTGGCTATATTTTAAATAGCCAATTTATCCCCATATAATTTATAATAAATAATAGATAATTTCTAAAAAAATTATTATGTGTACTACAATGATTTAAAGTAGATATTTAATATTTTAAAAATATAGAAGATCAATTTTATGCATATAAATATAATTATAAATTAATAGGGCTAATATTGTATTTATATGCAAATTACTTTTTAAAAAACATAAATGCAATTATAAAAAATGCACAAAAATATTTAAACAACATTTTGGCATAAATTTAGGATTTAGATGATTAAAATATCACAATAATAATTTGAAAAAAAAAATTATCAGAGATTTTATAAATGAAAAAGGAAGAAATAAATCAGTTTAAAACCTTCTAAATTATAAAGACCTTTTGTTTTCTTATATATTCCTATATATGCTATTTTGGAAGTATATATATCTATAAAAATATATAGAAAAAAATTAGGTATCAACATTCACAATAACACCCCCAACCTTATCTTCCCCCTATTGGCACCATCGGTTAAAAAACAAAGATGTCATACATATTAAGCACATTTAATATAAGACTCAATGTCATACAAGCTATAACACAAGCTCAAGAATTATCAAAGCAAACAATCTATGTTGATGATCCAATATTGTACAAAGCATTAAAATAATATAAGAGAAGTAATTTAGTAGTGCCAAAATAATCCCAATGCCTTGTCTTAAACCATTATAACAAAATAAACTAAACATACTACAACCTACTCAGATAAAACAGAAAGAGTAAAAAATTTAAAGCATCTACTCCCTTCCTCCTCAACCACAGGCACCACAATAGTGGTATCTACCACTTTCTCCAGAGTTCCTGCACTCTTTTCTATAGTGAGTTCCTCCACTTGTGGGTGGAAGAGTATATAAAGGAGCATTATCTATAGCGGATACCAGAACATCTAATTTTGAAGGAGGAAGTTGTACATGACTTGTAGTGACTGGCACTGATTCCCCCTGAATCGTAACTTTCTTGACCTTTATGTCTACTTGAGCAGTAGCATCAGACACTACCTTGACATTCTTGATAAATTTTCTTGGCTTAGCCTTGATCTTGGTTGACTTAGAGGTATTTTCCGAAGTAGGCATAGATTCATGGGTGGTTGGTTTTAGAAGTGAAGGTCCAGTGGAGATAGGGATGGTGAGAGCAGCACGAACAGGATATGATGGTGTAGGTACATTGGAAGATATTGATGGAGAAGAAGAAGGTGTTGATGTGGCTTCACTTGATGGTTTGACACATTTCTTTGATTTAGTCTTCATGTTCTTCAATTTGGCTTCAGTCTTGGATGATGATTTGTCTTTAAAAGGGGTTTGGCTGGATTTAGGCATGGTTATCAGAGAAGAAAATTGATAAAGGGAGAAGAGAGAACTATTTATTGATTCTTGCTTAGGGTTTGAGAGAAACAGTTAGGTCTGAGAAGTTGATCATAAGGGCTTTTAAAGATGTTACTCCTGATTTTACTGTAAAAAGGGTGGTCAAATTTGAGTTCTAACAGGACTCTTAAAATGGTTACTTTTACTGTTAGGATTTCATGAGTAATTAAACTTTAATTGCCTTGGGATTTTCCCTTACTCTTTGAGCAGATGAAAAATAGAAGTAATGCTAACATGATTAGAAGTCTGAGCATAGCAATAATTTAGGATATTAATTCTCAATGGTTTAAGACAAGATGGCATGTACTTGAGTCGAAGAATCAACTCCTTAGTAACTCCTTACCTGGTTTCTACAATAAAGCCTCGGCATTATACATTAGTATCATACAACATAGTTATGATCCAGATTTTTCTAAGCAGGTGTATGTGTTCATACAAGCGCGAGACTGAATCAAACACATCATACTTGACTATCTACATCTAATTATAGTTTTTTCTAGCCAACATTGGGTTCAACTAGTTGGAAGTATTGATTAGAACCAGTTTGTTCCTTTTAAAGTGATTCCGACTCAGAGCTTTAGTAAAAATATCTGCAATTTGGTCTTCAGTTTTATAGTAGTTAATTGAGATATTTCCTTTTTCAATATTGTCTATGAGAAAGTGATGTCTAATGTCAATGTGCTTGGTTCTTTTGTGCTGACGTGAATTTTTAGCAATGTTTATAGCACCAGTGTTGTCACTGAAACCGGAAACATATTCAATAAAAATAGCATAGTTCCTTAGTTGTTGTCTTATCCACAACAATTGAGCACAGCAAGATGTTGTTGCCACATATTAAGCCTTAGTTGTGGATAAAGCCACTGTGTTCTGCTTCTTTGTTCTCCAAGACACCAGAAAAGTACCTAGAAAATATGTTGTTCCTGAAGTGTTTTTCCTGTCAACGCGAACACCTACCAACTATATAAAAGCTATACTCTCTGGGATACCATAGGCATAGGTCAGGAGTTCTTTTGAGATATATTAGTATCGTCTTGACAGCCTTCAGGTGAGACTCCTTGGGATTTGCCTGAAATCTTGCACATTGTCTCACACTAAATACAATATCATGCCTGCTTGTTCTGAGATACAACAGTGACCCAATCATTCCTTTATGTAGTTTATGTCCAATATTTTTCCCTTCTTCATCAAGGTCCAGCTTTGTTTCAATAGCAATGGGAGTGTCAATGGACTTAAAGGAGTCCATGTTGAATTTCTTATGTAGTTTCTTGATGTAATTTTTGCAGATGCATCGTGCTTAATTTGCAACCCTAGGGAGAAGTTTAGTTCATCTGTCATGCACATTTCAAACTCATTCTCCATCATCTCAGCAAATTCCTTGCACATTGCTTCATTAGTATCCCCAAAAATAATGTCATCTACATATACTTGCATAATCAGAACATTGCGTCTACTTGATTTGCAACCTTAGGAAGAAGTTCAGTTCATCCATCATGCTCATTTCAAACACATTCTCCATCATCACATTGCTTCATTAGTAGCCCCAAAGATAATGTCATCCACATATACTTGCATAATCATAACATTCTTACCTTTGCACCTCAAAAACAATGTTATCCACATTTCCTCTTACAAAGTTGTTGGTTAAATGGAATTTTGAGACTCTTTAATACCAAGCTCATGGAGCCTGTTTCAGTCCATACAGGGCTTTGTCTAACTTGAACATATAGTCGGCAAATTCTTCACTTTCAAACCTAGAAGGTTATTTAAAAAACACTTCCTCTTTCAAGTACCCATTCAAGAATGCACTATTTACATCCATCTGATAAAAGGTGAATTCCATGTGTGCAGCATAGGCTATTAGCATTCTTATAACTTCCATTTTAGCTACATGTGCTAATGTCTCATCATAGTCAATGCCATCCTCTTGATTGTATCCCTGAACCACCAGTCTGTCCTTGTTCCTTGTGTTATTTCCTTATTTATCCAGCTTGTTTCTGAACACCCATCTAGTACCTATGACAGTTCTGTTCTTGGGTCTTTGTACCAAGTGTCAGACCTTGATTTTTTCAAATTGATTTAGCTCTTCTTGCATGGATATAATCCAATCTGGATCCTTTAGAGCTTCCTTGATGCTCTTAGGTTTAACCTGTATATGTTAGTGTACATAGATTTCTCAAAGATGACCTGGTTTTCACTCCTGCCTTTAGATTAGAGATGATGTTCTCAAGAGGATGTGAACTTTTATGTTTCCATGGCCTGATCTTCATACCCAGAGAGGATTCACCCAAGGAGTGACCCAAAGGAAAATGATTAGTATGTGTAGCTTCATCAGTCTTGTTAGTAAACAGAGTAGTTCTCTCTTATTCTTGTTCCTCATGATCACTGTTAATTTCCTTGTGATCTTTGGATCCATCTTCAGATTGAGGTTTAGATTCCTTAGGAGCTCCATCACCAGTGAGTCCTTGTAACGACCCGGCCGGTCGTTTTAGAAAATTACGCCCCAATCCCTAATTTAACTGTTCCCCTAAGTTCATTTCTGCTATTGTGGTTTGCGGGAGAGTCGGTTCTGAAATTTGGAGCATTTTGGGACACTTAGTCCCTGAATGAGAGCTTTAAAGCTAGAAAATGGTCCGTAGCCGGAACAGTGTTAAGACGATCTCAGAACGGAAATTCGATGGTTCCATTAGCTACGTTAGGTGATTTCGGGGTTGGGAGCGCGTTCGGAATGTATTTTGGAGGTCCGTAGCTCAATTAGGCTTGAAATGCCGAAGTTTGAAATTTTGGCGAATACGGACGATAGGTGAGATTTTGATCCGGGGTCGGAATGGAATTCCGACAATTTCTGTAGCTTCGTTATGTGAATTTGGATATGTCCGCAAAGTTTCAGGACATTCGGACGTCGTTTGGTCGGGTTTTAGATCGAATGTGCAATTCGGAAAGTTTTAAGAAATTTAGGCTTGAATTCGATGTGAATTATGGGTTTTGATGTTGTTAGACGTGTTTTTATGATTTGAACGAGTTCATATCGTGTTTTGGAGTATGTTGGTGGTTTTCGTTGGGGTCCCGGGAGCCTCGGGATGAATTCGGGGGTCCAAACGGACCAATTTGTGCCAAAAGGCACTATTGTTCTGCTGCAATAACTGCAGAGCAATTTTGCTCTCCGCGATTGCGTAAGGGAGAAATCCTGAGCTCTGCGATCGCGAAGTAAAGCCTGCGATCGCGTCAGTCTGGAGGTTGAACCAGTGCGATCGCGTGAGGTTTCATGCGATCGCGTAGGGTATTGGTCGGAAGCAGTGCGATCGCGTGAGGGAGTATGCGATCGCGTAGGGTAGTTTGGGGAGCCGGACGAGTTTGTTCTTCGCGATCGCGTTAGTACGTTTGCGATCGCGTAGTGTTGCTGAGTTGTTCACTGCGATCGCGTCCAGGGTCACGCGATCGCGTAGAGGAAAATTAGGCCGCCCATATTTTGTGCGTCGCGATCGCAAGCCCAGTGCTGCGATCGCGTAGAGTAAAATGGCCTGGCAGTGACTTTAAGTCCAGAACATTTCAATCGCGGCCTAACACACCAAAACCGCCATTGTTGAGCTCCAAGAGAGGATTTTGGAGGGGAAACGCTGGGATATCATCGGGAAATCATCGGGGGTAAGTTTATTGACCTTAATTCGTTGGTTTATCATGAAATCCGTGATTATTTCACTGAAATTGGAAGATTAAAGGTGGGTTTGAGCCCTAGGCCTAAATGTTAGAAAATTTCTGATTTGAGTGGGCAAATGGAGTCCGATTTTGGTAAATTTTATATGCCTAGACTCGTATTGAGATAAGGAACCCGAATATATAATTTTCGTGATTTTTCGATAAGCGTACCAAAAGTCGGGTTTTGGCAACTTGTGGGTTTTGGCGTATTTTGAGTTGTTTTGATTGGGTAATGCCCAATTGACCTATTTTGATATGATTCAATTGATTTTTATCAGATACTACACCTGTGGAGGCCGACATTCGCGGCAAGAGAGTTGTTTCATAGCGGTTTTGTACCGGAGTCGAGGTAAGTGGCTTGTCTAACCTCGTGTGGGGGAATTTTCACCCTAGGATATTATGTGATAGTTTAAATGCCTTGTACGCGAGGTGACGGGCGTGTACATGCGCTGGTTGTTGAACACGTACTTTATTTAAAATGTTCGATGAGCGGTATTTCTGTCTTTGGTTGTTAATTTGATATTTTTACCGGTAGTGGTTAGAAAAGCATGATTAGGAAGCACTTAACTGTTTAGTTGCGTAATTGCCTTATTTGAACTCCTTGATAATTATTGGCACTATTTTCGGTAAAGTTATAGTTAAGCATAATTATTCTCTTTGTGGATTCCTTTATTGGATGTGCTTGTGGACTGCGGGTTCGATTCGCGGAGACCCAGGGCTGTGAGTTCGATTCCCAGAGACCCGGCGTGATATTGGTAGGGACTACGGGTTCGATTCCCGAGATCCTGTGATATTGGTAGGGACTACGGGTTCGATTCCCGAGATCCTGAGTTATTGGTAGGGACTACGGGTTCGATTCCCGAGATCCCGAGTTATTGGTAGGGACTACGGGTTCGATTCCCGAGATCCTGAGTTATTGGTAGGGACTACGGGTTCGATTCCTGAGTTATTGATTATTTATTGAGACATGGGCTGCGGGTTCGATTCCCGGAGACCCAGAGGTACTGTCAAGGGGACTGTGGGTTCGATTCCCATAGGTTCTGGACTTGTTTTACTGAGTTGGTCATTTGTTGTTAGTTTAAATTGTAGACGATTGCAGTAATCATCTTATTGTTGTTATTTCGGAAATTATTATTCATTTAACTGTTTATTATTGTTATTACCATTGTATTATTGTTTCTCAGTAGGGCCCTGACCTTCCTCGTCACTACTCCATCGAGGTTAGGCTTGGCACTTACCGAGTACCGCCGTGGTGTACTCATGCTACTCTTCTGCACACTTTTGTTGTGCAGATCCAGGTACATCAGGACAGGCTTATATCAGGTGATTCGACAGCGCTGTGGGAGACCTCGAGGTATGATCTGCTACGTCCGCGGATCTGGAGGCCTTCCTTCTATTCTAGTGCTAGTAGATGTCTTGCCTTCATTCCGTTGTTAGATACTCCTTTTACATAGAGCTACAATTGTATGATATCTTTTAGTCTGTGTTACCCGTGGGATTCCGGGTCTTGGTAGTATTTTAAACAGTGTATTTGACTGGTGTATGTGCCCAACGGCACGGATTACATTCCTTTCATCTTATTTTCCGCTAATTCTTATTAAATGTTCATAAACTGGTATATTCCGCAACGTGTTAGGCTTACCTAGTCGTGGGGATTGGGTGCCATCACGACATGTTCACGATTGGTGAACTAGGGTCGTGACAAGTTGGTATCAAAGCTCTAGGTTCATAGGATTCATGGGACACATGCCAGTTATACATATAGCGTATCGCTGATCGATACGGAGACGTACGTATTTATCTACGAGGGGCTATGTAACTGTTTAGGAAACTCTTCATTTCTTTGTATTCCTTATCGTGCGACATTTTTGGCATCAAAAATCTAAACTATTGATTTATATTCTCTCACAGATGGTGAGGACATGAGCTACTCGCGACGATCAGGTACCCGCGCCCCCTATTGCCGCCGTCAGAGGCCGGGGCCGAGGTAGACTACGAGGACATGCCCGAGGTGCAGCCACAGCACCCGCGCGCGCTGCCGCTGAGGTGCCACAGGTAGACCAGGTTGGAGCGCAAGGCACCTGGTACACCGACTACAGCTGCTACTACTCCAGCACTCCAGGAGACCCTGGCCTAGTTCATGAGTATGTATACCACTTTAGCTTAGGCAGCAACCTCTCACTACAGCTACATATTAGGCTGGGGGAGGGGCCCAGACTCCCGTAGCCGCTACACCTGAGCAGCGAGTGCTAGTGGGACAAGTTCCAGAGATTATTGTCATGCCTCCTGCCGCCCAGCATAGCCTGGAGGTAGGCCAGCTGCCTTCGAGGATGAGCAGCGTAGATTGGAGAGGTTCAAGAAATATGATCCTCTAGTGTTCAGTGGTTTGGCTACAGATGATGCATTGGGTTTTTTGGAGGAGTGTCATCGTATTCTTCGTACCATGGGGATTGTGGAGACCAGCGGGGTTTCCTTTACTGCTTTTTCAGTTTCGTAGGGCCGCTTATGACTGGTGGCGCACGTATGAGTTGGATAGTCCAGAAAAGTCTACTTCATTGACTTGGACGCAGTTTTCAGATCTATTTTTGAGAGAGTTTGTCCCTCAGAGCCTTAGGGATTCTTGGCGCTCGGAGTTTGAGCGGTTGCGACAGGGTTCCTTGTCAGTATCGGAGTATGCTATCAGTTTCACCCGTCTAGCCAAGCATGCACCGGCCTTAGTAGCCACGGTTCGGGAGAGAGTGCGGAGATTTATTGAGGGCCTGATTCCGCCGATCCGATCCAGCATGGCCAGAGAGTTGGAGATAGATATATCTTATCAGCAGGCGGTGAGCATCGCCAGGAGGATTGAGAGTATGCTCCCTAGAGAGCGGGGAGATAGAGAGGCCAAGAGGTCTCGTGAGTCGGGCCATTTCTCTGGTGCCCGCACTTCAGCAGCCGGTCGTTTTGGCAGGGGTTATTCCGGCCGACCAGTTCACTCAGCATTGCCCGCAGCCGGTAGTACTCCAGCTCTTCCAGCACCTCAGGAGCCTTATTATGCTCCCCCAGTTTCCAGTGCACCTCCTGCGCGGGGTCCTTCCAGGGGTCAGACTAGTGGGGGTGAGGCCGGTCAGTCACAATCACCGTGTCCTCCCCGAGCTTGCTTTGGGTGCGGGGATACTCGCCATCCGGTCGGGGAGTGCCCCGGGCGTAGGTGAGGAGCACCTTCACAGACTTCAAAGCTTCAGCGTGGTTTACAGGGTCAGCAGGCCAACATTCCAGCCCAGTTGCCACACCACCTGCCCAGTCAGCCAGGTGCGGGGATCAGGGTTCCAGAGGCAGCCCTCGAGAGAGGTATCAGACTAGATTGTATGCTATTCCTGATCGCGCTGCAGCTGTTGCCTCTGATTCTATTATCACGGGTATTATTTTGGTTAGTCACAGTGAGGCATCGGTTCTATTCGATCCTGGTTCCACCTTTTCATATGTGTCCTCTTATTTTGCATCATATCTGGGTATTCCTTGGGATTCTTTGAGTGCCCCCATTTATGTTTCTACTCTGGTGGGATAATCTTTGTTTGTGGACCTTGTGTATCGGTCGTGTTTGGTCACTATTTGTGGTTTTGAGACTAGAGCGGATCTATTGTTGCTCGGGATGGTCGATTTTGATATAATTTCGGGCATGGACTGGTTGTCGCCCCATTATGCTATTCTTGATTGTCACGCCAAGATCATGACGCTGGCTATGTTAGGCATTCCACGTATTGAGTGGAGTGGTAGTCGAGATCACAACCCCAGCCGTGTTATTTCTTTTCTCAAAGCTCAGCGTATGGTTGAGAAGGGGTGTGCTGCTTATCTAGCTTATGTGCGGGACGTCAGTGTTGACACTCCCTCTATTGATTCTGTTCATGTGGTACGTGACTTTGCTGATGTATTTCCAGCTGATCTTCCGGGCATGCCGCCCGACAGAGATATTGACTTTGCTATTGACTTGTTGCCGGGTACTCAGCCCATTTCTATTCCACCGTACCGTATGGCTCCTCCCGAGTTAAAGGAGTTGAAGGATCAATTACAGGAGTTATTGGGCAAGGGTTTTATTCGACCCAGTGTTTCGCCTTGGGGTGCTCCTGTATTGTTTGTGAAGAAAAAGGACGGTTCTATGCGTATGTGTATTGACTATCGTCGGCTGAACAAGGTTACAGTGAAGAACCGGTATCCTTTGCCCCGTATTGATGATTTATTTGACCAACTACGGGGCGCACATGTGTTTTCTAAGATTGATTTGCGCTCTGGGTATCACCAGCTGAAGATTCGGGAGCCAGATATCCCGAAGACTGCCTTCAGGACCCGGTATGGTCACTATGAGTTCCTCGTGATGTCTTTTGGGTCGACTAATGCCCCAGCAGCATTTATGCATTTGATGCACAGTGTGTTCAGGCCTTATCTGGACTCGTTCGTGATTGTCTTCATTGATGATATTCTAGTATATTCTCGGAGCCGGGAAGAGCACGAGCAGCATCTGAGGATAGTGCTTCAGATTCTGAGGGAGAAGCAGCTTTATGCCAAGTTCTCTAAATGTGAATTCTAGTTGAGTTCAGTGGCATTTTTGGGCCACGTGGTGTCGAGTGATGGTATTCGAGTAGATCCGAGGAAGGTGGAGGTCGTGCAGAGTTGGCCCAGACCCTCCTCCGCTACCGAGATTTGCAGTTTCCTTGGTTTGGCAGGCTATTACCGTCGTTTCGTAGAGGGGTTCTCTTCAATTGCAGTGCCTATGACCAGGTTGACCCAAAAGGGTGCCCCTTTCGTAGAGGTGAGGTTTCAGAAGCTCAAGACAGCTTTGACTCGGCCCCTATATTGATGTTGCCTATAGGTTCGGGGTCATATACAGTATATTGTGATGCCTCACGAGTTAGGCTCTGTGCAGTATTGATGCAGGACGGTAGGGTGATTACCTACGCGTCGAGACAGCTGAAGGTGCATGAGAAGAACTATCCTGTTCATGATTTGGAGCTAGTTGCCATTGTTCACGCCTTGAAAATTTGGCGTCATTATTTATATGGGGTTCCTTGTGAGATCTACACCGATCACCGGAGCTTGCAGCACTTGCTTAAGCAGAAGGACCTGAATATGCATCAGAGGAGATGGTTGGAACTACTGAAGGACTATAATATTACTATTCTCTATCATCCGGGCAAGGCTAATGTGGTTGTTGATGCCTTGAGTCGTCGGGCAGAGAGTTTGGGGAGTTTAGCATATCTACCAGCTTCAGAGAGGCCTATGGCGATGGATGTTCAGGCTTTAGCCAGACAGTTTGTTAGACTGGATCTTTCGGAGCCCAGTCGGATCCTAGCTTGTGTGGTTTCTCGGTCTTCTCTATTTGACTGCATCAGGGAGCGTCAGTTCGACGACCCTCATTTGCTTGTCCTTCAGGATAGAGTTCGGCGTGGTGATGCTCGAGATGTTACCATCGGGGATGATGGAATTATGAGGATGCAGGGGCGTATCTGTGTGCCCAATGTAGATGATCTTCGAGAGCTGATTCTAGGAGAGGCCCATAGTTCGCGGTATTCCATCCATCCGGGTGCCGCGAAGATGTATCAGGACTTGAAACAGCATTACTGGTGGAGGCGGATGAAGAGGGATATAGTTGATTATGTTTCTAGATGCCTCAACTGCCAGCAGGTGAAGTATGAGCATCAGCGTCCGGGTGGATTGATGCAGCAGATTGAGATTCCCGAGTGGAAATGGGAGCGCATTACCATGGACTTTGTATCTGGACTTCCACGGACGGTTAGGAAGTTTGATTCCATTTGGGTTATTGTGGATCGGCTGACCAAGTCCGCCCATTGCATACCGGTGAGCACTGATTATTCATCGGAACGACTGGCGGAGATCTATATCAGGGAGATAGTTCGACTGCATGGTATTCCAGTTTCCATCATTTCAGATAGAGGCACTCAGTTCACTTCACGGTTCTGGAGAGCCGTACAACAGGAGTTAGGTACTCGGGTGGAGCTGAGCACAGCGTTTCATCCCCAGACTGATGGTCAGTCCGAGTGCACTATTCATATTTTGGAGGATATGCTCCGTGCGTGCGTGATTGAGTTTGGAGGTTCATGGGATCACTTCTTGCCGCTAGCAGAGTTTGCTTATAACAACAGCTACCAGTCTAGTATTTAGATGGCACCATACGAGGCCCTATATGGTAGGAGGTGCAGGTCTCCCGTGGGTTGGTTTGAGCCGGGCGAGGCCAGGTTGCTAGGTACTGATATGGTTCAGGATGCTATGGACAAGGTCAAGGTGATTCAGGACAGACTTCGTGCAGCCCAGTCTAGACAGAAGAGTTATGCGGACAAGAAAGTTCGCGATGTGGCTTTTATGGTTGGCGAGCGGGTTCTACTTCGAGTCTCGCCCATGAAGGGCGTTATGAGGTTTGGGAAGAAAGGAAAGCTGAGTCCTAGATTTATTGGCCCTTTTGAGATTTTGAGGCGTGTTGGGGAGGTTGCTTATGAGTTGGCCTTACCTCCCAGCCTAGCCGGAGTTTACCCCGTATTTCATGTCTCCATGATCCGGAGATACCATGGTGACCCGTCGCATGTGTTGGATTTCACATATGTTCAGCTAGACAAGGATCTGTCTTATGTTGAGGACCCAGTAGCCATTCTAGACAGGCAGGTCAGAAAGCTAAGGTCAAAGAACATCGCTTCGGTAAAGGTTCAGTGGCGGGGCCAGCCGGTCGGGGAGGCGACTTGGGAGACCGAGCAGGATATGCGCATCCAGTACCCTCATCTTTTCACTACTCCAGGTATGTTTTCTATGCTCGTTCGAGGACGAACGAATCTTTTAAGGGTGGGAAGATGTAACGACCCGGCCGGTCGTTTTAGAAAATTACGCCCCAATCCCTAATTTAACTGTTTCCCTAAGTACATTTCTACTATTGTGGTTTGCCGGGAGAGTCGGCCCTGAAATTTGAGCATTTTGGGACACTTAGTCCCTAAATAAGAGCTTTGAAGCTAGAAAATGGTCCGTAGCCGGAACAGTGTTAAGACGATCTCGGAACGGAAATCCGATGGTTCCATTAGCTCCGTTAGGTGATTTCGGGGTTGGAAGCGCGTTCGGAATGTATTTTGGAGGTCCGTAGCTCAATTAGGCTTGAAATGCCGAAGTTTGAAATTTTGGCGAATCCGGACGATAGGTGAGATTTTGATCCGGGGGTCGGAATGGAATTCCGACAATTTCTGTAGCTTCGTTATGTGAATTTGGATATGTCCGCAAAGTTTCAGGTCATTCGGACGTCGTTTGGTCGGGTTTTAGATCGAATGTGCAATTCGGAAAGTTTTAAGAAATTTAGGCTTGAATTCGATGTGAATTATGGGTTTTGACATTGTTAGACGTGTTTTTATGATTTGAACGAGTTCATATCGTGTTTTGGAGTATGTTGGTGGTTTTCGTTGGGGTCCCGGGAGCCTCGGGATGAATTCGGGGGTCCAAACGGACCAATTTGTGCCAAAAGGCACTGCTGTTCTGCTGCAATAGCTGCAGAGCAATTTTGCTCTCCGCGATCGCGGAGATGGCCATGCGATCGCGTAAGGGAGAAATCCTGAGCTCTGCGATCGCGAAGTAAAGCCTGCGATCGCGTAAGTCTGGAGGTTGAACCAGTGCGATCGCGTGAGGTTTCATGCGATCGCGTAGGGTATTGGTCGGAAGCAGTGCGATCGCGTGAGGGAGTATGCGATCGCGTAGGCTAGTTTGGGGAGCCGGACGAGTTTGTTCTTCACGATCGCGTTAGTACGTTTGCGATCGTGTAGTGTTGCTGAGTTGTTCACTGCGATCGCGTCCAGGGTCACGCGATCGCGTAGAGGAAAATTAGGCCGCCCATATTTTGTGCGTCGCGATCGCAAGCCCAGTGCTGCGATCGCGTAGAGTAAAATGGCCTGGCAGTGACTTTAAGTCCAGAACATTTCAGTCGCGGCCTAACACACCAAAACCGCCATTGTTGAGCTCCAAGAGAGGAATTTGAAGGGGAAACGCTGGGATATCATCGGGAAATCATCGGGGGTAAGTTTCTTGACCTTAATTCGTTGGTTTATCATGAAATCCGTGATTATTTCACCGAAATTGGAAGATTAAAGGTGGGTTTGAGCCCTAGGCCTAAATGTTAGAAAATCTCCTGATTTGAGTTGGCAAATGGAGTCCGATTTTGGTAAATTTTATATGCCTAGACTCGATTGAGATAAGGAACCCGAATATATAATTTTCGTGATTTTTCGATAAGCGTACCGAAAGTCGGGTTTTGGCAACTTGTGGGTTTTGGCGTATTTTGAGTTGTTTTGATTGGGTAATGCCCAATTGACCTATTTTGATATGATTCAATTGATTTTTATCAGATACTACACCTGTGGAGGCCGACATTCGCAGCAAGAGAGTTGTTTCATAGCGATTTTGTACCGGAGTCGAGGTAAGTGGCTTGTCTAACCTCGTGTGGGGGAATTTTCACCCCTAGGATATTATATGATAGTTTAAATGCCTTGTACGCGAGGTGACGGGCGTGTACATGCGCTGGTTGTTGAACACGTACTTTATTTAAAATGTTCGATGAGCGGTATTCCTGTCTTTGGACGTTAATTTGATATTTTTACCGGTAGTGGTTAGAAAAGCATGATTAGGTAGCACTTAACTGTTTAGTTGCCTAATTGCCTTATTTGAACTCCTTGATAATTATTGGCACTATTTTCGGTAAAGTTATAGTTAAGCATAATTATTCTCTTTGTGGATTCCTTTATTGGCTGTGCTTGTGGACTGCGGGTTCGATTCCCGGAGACCCAGGGCTGTGGGTTCGATTCCCAGAGACCCGGCGTGATATTGGTAGGGACTACGGGTTCGATTTCCCGAGATCCTGAGTTATTAGTAGGGACTACGGGTTCGATTCCCGAGATCCCGAGTTATTGGTAGGGACTACGGGTTCGATTCCCGAGATCCTGAGTTATGGTAGGGACTACGGGTTCGATTCCCGAGATCCTGAGTTATTGTGCGGGTTCGATTCCCGGAGTTCCTGAGTTATTGATTATTTATTGAGACATGGGCTGCGGGTTCGATTCCCGGAGACCCAGAGGTACTGTCAAGGGGACTGTGGGTTCGATTCCCATAGGTCCTGGACTTGTTTTACTGAGTTGGTCATTTGTTGTTAGTTTAAATTGTAGACGATTGCAGTAATCATCTTATTGTTGTTATTTCGGAAATTATTATTCATTTAATTGCTTATTATTGTTATTACCATTGTATTATTGTTTCTCAGTAGGGCCCTGACCTTCCTCGTCACTACTCCATGTTAGGCTTGGCACTTACTGAGTACCGCCGTGGTGTACTCATGCTACTCTTCCGCACACTTTTGTTGTGCAGATCCAGGTACATCAGGACAGGCTCATACTAGGTGATTCAGCAGCACTTTGGGAGACCTCGAGGTATGATCTGCTTCGTCCGCGGATCCGGAGGCCCTCCTTCTATTCTGATGCTAGTAGATGTCTTTCCTTCATTCCGTTGTTAGATACTCCTTTTACATAGAGCTACAATTGTATGATCTCTTTTAGTCTGTGTTACCCGTGGGATTCGGGGTCTTGGTAGTGTTTTAAATAGTGTATTTGACTGGTGTATGTGCCAAACGGCACGGATTACATTCCTTTCATCTTATTTTCCGCTAATTCTTATTAAATGTTCATAAACTGGTATATTCCGCAACGTTTTAGGCTTACCTAGTCATGGGGACTGGGTGCCATCACGACATGTTCACTTTTGGTGAGCTAGGGTCGTGACAGTCGTATGTCATAGTCTTCATCTGCAAACCTTTCTCAACCAAATTGTTATATTCATAAAAAATAGCATGAATATTTTCTTCTACACATATACTTCTTTTATTAAATACTTTATAAGCCTTACTATATGGAGAGTAACCCAAGAAAATTCCATCATCACTTTTGTATCAAACTTACCTATAGCTTCTTTGCCATTATTATGCATAAAATATTTTCACCCAAATGCTCTCAGGTGAGTGATGTTGGGATTTCTGCCTCGAAATAACTCTTAGGGAGTTCACTCAAGAATAGGTCTGACCATGCATCTGTTCAGCAAGTAGGAGGCAGTATTGACTGCCCCAACCCAAAAACTCTATGGCAGTCCACTAGCAATCAGCATGGTCCTCCTCATATCTTCTACGAATCTATCATTTCTTTCTACAGCCCTATTTTATTGTGGGGTTCTAGGTGCAGAAAAATTATGATCGATACTATGTGAGTTACGGAACTCAAGGAATTTGGAATTTTCATACTCAGTTCCATGTTCTGTTGTTGAATCATTCTGACAAATATATAGAAAACATCAAAAGTTTCATCTTTAGATCCCAAAAATAGAGTCCATGTATACCTGGAGAAGTCATCTACAATGACAAAAACATACCTCTTACCTCCTCGGCTCCTCACTCTCATTGGTCCACATATGTCCATGTGAAGGAGTTCTAGAGGTTTGGAGGTTTTGACAACCTTTTTAGACTTAAAAAGTGACCTTACATGTTTCTCTCTAACACAGGCATCACAAACCTCATCTGAGGAGAACTCAACTTTTGGTAAACCAAGGACCAAGCCCTTTTGTTGCTAACTTGTTGAGTTGAGAAAGACTGGCATGGCCCAGTCCTCTATGCCATAGTTGTGGGTCATCTTCTACTACACTTAATCATGTGTGCTCACTCTGAGAAAGAGACATATAGATATCTTGTAAATATTTTTATGTCTCTTACTTTGAATACAAATTCATCAGTATCAAGCTTAGTGACAGTGCGAATTTTGGAATTCAATTTTACTTCATTTCCTTTATCACACATGCGAGATATGCTAAGAAGATTATGTTTAAGGCCTAACGCATAATACACATCTTCTATAGCGTGAGAGAGTGACTTACCAACCTTTCCAATGTCTGTTATCTGGCCATTTTTCCTATTTCCTAATGAACACTCCCTCCTTGGAAGGCTGTCAGTGAGAGGAAGTTTTTCTTTTCTCCAATCATATGTCTTGAGCATCCATTGTCTAGATACAAGAGAACTTCCAAGGGGACTTGCACTAAAGAGACAATTTAGTACATCAAACAAAGAGAACCAACTGCACCAAAGAAATATTAACATGATACAAATTGTAGTAATTCAAATTATATTTAGTTATAACTCGTTTAAAATAATGTTATTGGCGATATGATAATAAATATCTGATAGAAGTCTATATAAATTATAAGGATTTTATGTTTTTCTTAATTAAGGATATAAGAGAAATATTTTTATTTTTTCTATAGATTTATCATATGTTAATATTTATAATGAAAAATATAAGATATTTAAAAACAATTTATAGATTGTTAAAAACTTATCATGGAAGAATGGAGTTCAAACCATATAAATCAAATTTTTCACATCAACTAAGTATATACGAGATAACCTCTTAGAACAGATAAACAAATATCATCACTAAAATTAACTTTTAAGGTTTAACAAACTATAATTTTTAAAATTACTTTTGAATATAAAATTTTTAGGTTTGAAATTGCCTTCAAATAGTATGAATACATGAAAATCTTTTAATTTTATTTTTTAAATTGTATTGAAATACCGTGGGTAAATGTAAAAATCTTATATATATTTATCTATATTTCTTTTTGTTGCTTTATTATTTAAAAATAAAATTTACTTTTTCTGTGAAAACTTTTAGTTGACCAAAGAAAAATTAATAATTTTATCAAATAAGAAGAAACATTAAAAATGAGTATTTACATGGATTAACTCTATGCAAAAGTAGTCTAATCAATAATACATTTAAGCTTTTAATGGAGTGATATGGTCAAGGGTACGTGAGGTCCACACATATCAAGGAGGACACAATTTGCATTTAAGAATGCAAACAATACAATTTTTTTTTTGAAATGACATATGGTTGACCATCTTTCCTTTTCTATGTAATAAAAATTTAGGCTTAACGTTGGTCTATCTCTTAGATGCATTTTTGGAATTCTTCATGAACCTCTTGAACTTAGCAAACATTTCTAGGTCAGGATCATCACTGTCATATTCATCTTCCTCGGACGCTTTAAGGACCAAGTTTTAATCCATTTTAGGTTCTTCCTTGCGTAGTTCTATCTTTCTCATTTCATGAGTCTTTAAGTTTTCAACCAACTTATCAAGTGAGATTTTGTCGAGCTCCTTGGCTTCCTGTATTGCTGTGAGTTTTAATTCCCATGAAGCTGGAAGGATCCTTAGAGTTTTGTTAACCACTCTTCTGAGGTAAATACATTTCCAAGTGATTTCAATTTTATTTGTTATTATGGTAAACCTAGTTATCATCTCCTGGATGGGATCAAACTTCTTCATAGAGAAGAGCTCATAGTTTCTCATAAGTAGTTCTATCATTGATATCTTTACTTAGATTGTTCCTTCATGGGCAGTTTGGATTGCATCCCATATCTCCTTTGCATTAGAGCACGCATAAATTCTGTTTTACTCATCAGGACCAAGTCCACATATAAAGATTTTTTTGGCCTTTGCATTCTTCCCCATCATTCTGAAATCTGCTGCCACAAATTCATATAGATACTTAGGAATTGTTTCATTTTGTGCATTTTATTTAGTAGGAGTCAATGGACCTTGGTTCACTTTTGATTCACAATTCATTGTCTTCAGCTATTAGGAAGTCTTCCATTCTTGCTTTCACCAAGTGTAATATTTTCAATTGAATGGGAGTGGTCTGGTAGTTAATTGTCCTTCATTTCAAGTGGAGCACTCATCTTGCTTCTAATATCTCTCTAGGTGTTAACCGTGTGAGAGAGAACCTGACCTGATACTAATTGTTAGTTTGAGTACCCATACGAATTACTAAAGAACTTGGTTCTTTACCATGTTCCTTAAACGTGACGTGACATAAGCAATAACGTAAACACATAATTTTTACGTGGAAAATTATCCAGCCCTAAAGGTACAAAATCACGACCTACTGCCTAGGATTTTCAATTTCAACTCAACTAGATTAATGAGCCAAAATATATCATTTACAAGACTATAATTCAATACTCTCAGTACTTCTACTACATCTATTTGATTTACAAGTTACTCTAACTTGTAAAGTAAATACTCACTCAAACTCACTAATTATTTGTGACACTTTGATTACAACTCAATTTCCTAAAACACATTCACTAGATTGATACAAGAAGAATACAACATTGGTACTCGACTAGAGTGTACAAAATCTAATTCTTTAGTTGATGTGTGAAAGGATTATCTCAGAAGTTCAAAAGAGATAGTATTTAAACACGTGAACTTCAAGATCTTATAGGAGTCCTATGCATAGTCAACTTCTTATTTGATAGGACTCCTACTATTCCAAGGACTCCACAAGCTTTAGGACTCTTGTCTCTAACTGATTTATTCATATCTTCTTGGACAACAATCCTTATCATATGCAGTAGACTTCTTCCACCAAACTCAAACCTAAGTAACATTGAGATAGAGATAAAGTTATTGTCTTGCAAAGACGTCCAATCATCAACCTGAGGAGCTGGTCCTTTACCCTGAGGAACCGGTTCTTATAACAATTAAGTAGCTACGTTGAGGACTTGGTTCTTCGAATATTGTATCTAAAAAAAACTTTGTTAATAATCAAAATCTCAATACTCAACAATTACATATCGGGTGGATGCCCTAGCATAGTAAAAATTCATCCAGTCTTCCATGACAGTATTTTAAAACTTTTTCGGAAAGACATGAAGGATCCTTCACGGAGCCAACTCACAATACCCAGTATTCGAGGCCCTAAGTCAATCAAAAAAAGGCGTGCATAAGCTATTCCCGATGATCGAGTGATTCATGCTTCAAGGAAAGACCACCAAGAGTTCTTGGTGAAATGGCAGGCTTATGATACAGAGGAGAATACTTGAGGGAGGATAACAAAACTCAAAGCCTACAACATCCTCATCGATGATTATTTTACAAGTAAGGCAAGGACGTCGTCAACTCTGGTGGGGGAGAATGTCATGGGCGGCTTTCCAACCATGCCCCATGAACCTTTGAACGTGGCCCATGTCGCTCTGGCAAGCCTCCCAACGTCTACCACCATGGACAACCCCGTGGCCTTAGCCGTGCCAAGTGACAAGCGCGCTTGTACCTATGTTACCACATCGATAGCTCTCATCAGCGCCTAACCGCAGGCAGATGCCAACAGCGACGCGCGCACATACTCTAATGCTAAAAATAAGGTTACCACGAATGGACATGCTTCAACATTGTAGGAATCTAAATCCTTTTTATTGTAAATATAGAGTAGTTTTACTTCTTGTATTTCCATTATGTATCTCTAGCTTAGTTATGTCAAGTCCTGTAACTTTGGTTTTTTTTTTTTTAAGAATTATTGGGGGGATCAAGTAATCAAACTTTCAATCAAGCAAACAATTCTCTGTATTGGTGTTCATCCCCCTCGACACTGTGTTGCCTTTCCGTAATAGTTTTTATTAATGCAATCAAGCTTTCTTTCATTCACATTCTCTTTTATGCTCTCTCGGTTGCTCCTGACATTTTGTTTTTTTTGTACGGCACTAACAGTGTACAGAGCGAACCTCAGTTGGCGGATAGTAATTGCACGGACATTGGTTGTTTAGACTTACGTCACCCTTCCAAGAAATCTTAGGAAGACGCCGCATAACATTACTATTGAATCATGATATACTTTGTTTGAGTAATTTAAATGGTATTCTCAATATTCTTAGTTGTCTATACAGTATATCATGGTTAGAGTTGAATCATGATATACTATGATTACTAATGTATCATGGTATACGGTGGTGACCTTCATGTTAAATGGTATTCACAATATAGTACTAGTGTATTTAATGATACATAAAACAAACTCAATATATTTTGTATTAAAACCCCTAAATTATTTAAGGTATAAAAGAAAATCATCTACAACATAAAAGAAGATAAGAAATTTTCAAAAATACAGTAAAAAAAGTGAGGAGATAACTATCGATAATCATGATTGATAAGTGATTATGTAGAAAGTAATATAGAAAATTTTAAATTCACCGGTTTAACTAGAAAGAACTAGTAAAAAAAGTAAAAAAGAGTGACAAAAGTTCTGGAAAAAAGAATTTACTGAAAACATAACACACGAAAAAATAATTTACTTTAAAAGGTCTAGATTTGTTAAAAATTATACCAAAAAAATATTAAAAAATCAAAAAGAGCAACACGATAACTTTCAGTAATTATAATCAATTATTAATTGCATAGTAAGTGCCCCAATATAAATCTTATAACTCGGGTATTTGACTAAGAGAACTAAAAAAATAAAAAATAAAAAAGTAATAGAAGTTTTGGAAGGATGAATTTCACTAAAAAAAACAAGAAAAAATTAATTAAAAACAAAGGGAGAGAAAATGAAAAAGAGTGACAAAATATTTTGGATGAAAAGATTTTATTGAAAAGTATAAAATTAAGAAAGTAAAAAAATATAGCAAAAGTCTGCCGCCGTGTGCAGCTGAACTTTCTTACTTATGCGATGAAAAGCCTACTTAATATTGAAATCAAGTTGGGAGAAAGTACCGAAATTCGGCCGCCTGCCCTATCATTCTGTATCTCAACCAACTTTTTTCCTATCGGAATATCTCTCTTTTGGCTTTTGAAACTGATTCGTAATAGCTACTCGTACGTGCCAAAGAGACCTCCTTCTCATATCATAGCATGCATCAGGTGTCTAGACTAGTCTTATAGCTATCTTTTTTAACATAACCTTTCGGCGTATTCCTCTATGCTTTCCTCAAATCAGCACCCCCTCAATCGTCCCTTTATTCAATATCCGTATAGTTAAAAATTTAAGACAAAAAAATAAAGTAAGAAAGGGTGAGAGATGCATAAAAAAATAACTGCAAAAAGAATAAAAAACTAAAAACTAAAAAAGAGTGCACAAATTTATCATAAATAAAAACCAGTGTGAAAAAATAACAATAAAATTGGAAACAAAAGTAAAATAAAAATGAAAAATATTTTGGATGAAGAGATTTTAGTGGAAATAATAAAACAAAATAAAGTGAAAAAATACAAGGAGAAATAATAATAAAAATAAGATTTAAAATAAATTAAAAATGAGTGAGAAATTATTACTAGAAAGAAAAAAATAAAAAATAAAAAAATCCTACAAAAAAAATAAAATGAAAAAATGGAAAAGAGTGCATAATTTTTTTTTTAAAAGGACAAAGTGAAAAAACAACAATCAAATCAGAAAAAATAAAAGAGAATAAAAAGACCAAAAAAAAAAGTAAAGAAAAGAAATAGAAAGGGGGAATGGCCTTTGGTGTATCATGGGCACAGGAAAAGAGGGGCCAAGTCATAACATCTTTAAAAGTGGCAGAATTTGTCAAATTTTATAAAGGAGAGCATTTTGGTAGAAATTGCATGGGGCGCCTAATTTTTAACTTGTAGTCGTTTTATTTTTCTGTTTGCACTCATATTTATTTTTTGTTAAAAGACTATTTTGTCCTTCTTTATTAAAAGATTACTTTCTCTCCAAAATACGCTAGTCCTCTATGTTAAAACTGGAATTTTCTCAAAGGAAGCTAACAATACACCTATATTATTTCAAGGAAGTTAAGCACGTTTTAGGACTTTTCAAAACAAAAAATGGGAGGAAAAGTTGATCTTTATAGTGAACATGCATGGAGGAATTCACTGGAAAGATAATCTTCATCTTTTTCATGATTGATTATACCTATGATTGCAAGTTCCCACTGTGTCAAAATATAGTGCGAGCCGTTTTGTAACCAGTGAACTTCAGATTTAGGAGCTGAAGTTTTTGTTCTTGTAACTAGTGAACTTCAACTTTAATAGCTGAAGTTTTTGTTTTTCTAACTGGCGAACTTCAGCTCTAGAGCTGAAGTTTTTGTTTTGTAACTGGCAAACTTCAGCTCTAGAGCTTAATTTTTTATTTTGTAACTGGTGAACTTCAGCTCTAGAGCTGAAATTTTTGTCTGTAATTGGCGAACTTGAGCGACTTTAGAAAGGAGTTGCCTATCAGATTGAGGGCGGATATAACTTTGAGGGATAGTAGAGTGGCGGATTCTGCTCGATAGAACTTTTATTTCCATGGGATATATGTGGCGGGATTTTTTATTTTGGAAGGGGTATAATGGTCATATTATTACGGATATTTTGTTAGTTGGCTATGAAATTAATAGTTTTAAAAATAAGGTACATGTTAAAAGGTAGCATAAATATAAGGTGTGGCTACAAATCCCCCGATCATTTAGGTCATAAATTTTTAAAGGAGGCTCTTAGCATCCTTTTCTCTTTATTATAAATATTTTATGGTGAACCTAGGGGGTATACAACTTTACAAAATTTCGAAGGTTTTAAATTGGGCTAGGCTACAATACTATATTGATTTGAGTCCAACTTCTTCGGGAGAAATAAAAAATAATAATAAGATTTATAACTAGTTGTTCAAAAATAGTCTAATTTTAAAAATAATTAAAATTTAGCCACTTTTCATGTTAAGATAAATCTAAGCGAAAATATAATTCAAAACCCAAAAAATACGCTAGAATATTATACTGGAGTTCCAGCATAAGTATGCTTGAACTTCAATATATTATACTGAAATTCCAGGATAAGTATAGTTTAGGCGGGTTTAAGGGTATTAACTCAAATTTTAATTAAGAGTTTAGAATTTGGGTTCCATTCATTGAATCAATTACTTTGTTTGAGTTTTGGGTTCATACTTTAAAATTTCCAGCAATTCAAATAAACTTTATACAAATAAATTTATAATCTAATATCAGCAATTTCAATAAATTTTATACAAACAAATTTACATTTATTAGAACTTTACCTTGAACCCACGTCTAGAAAAGTATTAACTCAAATTTATACCCTAAATAAGTTAATCTAAGCAGCCAACTGAATAATAAAAGTTAGGTAACCTATGTAATAGGCAGCTTATTAGAATTGGCCGTTTATGTATTAAATAAAATACAGAGAAATAACTCATACTATAATTAATTTATGGACAACTTAATCGGACTTTTGTGGCATTTTTCACTTTCAATTTATTGCTTCAAACTTGAACATGGAAACCGACTTTAGTTTGCCCCATTAGTAGAGCAAAATGGAAAGATACCCCGCCGCAGCGTCCCAACAAATGAGCATTTCAGATTTAAAAGAAACTGAAGGAAAAAAATAGAGATTTTTCAATTTTTGTACAATGACTAATTTTGTTAAAAGAAAATTGTTGTAATCTATACTAAGTTAGGGTCAATTTTTTACTTTTATAAAATACGACAATGATAATTTGACTTTGACTATTAATTTTAGGAATTTTTACCTCCTGTAGCAAATGTTGATACCTTATTTATTTTAATAATACCCTTTTAAAAAGTTATATTCTATAGCTAACTTTTGATTTTTAAAACCAAATATCTGTTTATGGGTTACCTCCTACCGTTAAGCCATAAAATTGTCTTTGTATTATTGTTTCCCCTCATTCTTTCCATTTTTTCTCCATCCTCTCTCTCATTAAGGTTCACCAAAGTTTATTATATAAGTGCCCGTATTTTGCAATCACAATTCACCTACAATTTCAATGTTTCCCCTGGCACTAAATTCCTCCATCTCTATTTTTATCTGACCGACTACTCTAGATTCAATAAATCTGAATTTGTTTTCTCAGTTACTGCTAATCATTATGCCCTCTTGAGTAACTTTAGCGCTTTTCTCACTGTCTTTACGAGTGACGATGATGAGTCTAGTAAAGTAATTCAAAAAGAATATGTCATCAATGTTGATGAAAAGTCAAATACTCAATATAACTTTTTCTCCTTCACCAAACTCTTATGCTTTTGTTAACGAGATTGAGATTGTTTCCATGCCAACGGATCTTTGCGCCAAATTTTGAGAGTTTCAAGTCAGAATAGCGACCCTCTTGACGAGATGATATTAGGGTTTTTTTTTAACAAAGACGACAAAGTTTAGGGCTGAACAACTTTATTTTCTGTTAATATATTTTAATGTATTTTCATGTATTTCATTGTATTGTCTTTTTTTCTATTGTAATTCAATGTATCTCGTTTTATTCAATGTATTTTATTGTATTCACTATCTTTTTTTCATTGTATTTCAACATATCCTGATGTATTCTATGTATTTCATTGTATTCACTGTCTCACTATATGCCATGAATGTATTCATATATTTTTTAATTAATATAATTTATGTATTCAGATGTATTATATAATTTCTCTAAAGATTGCTATGTTTGGGGGTATTTTTCAGTTGGGAATCTTTTTTATAACTAAAAATACAAAATTTATGTGTTATAATGAGTTTGTTGGGTTATTTTAGGAGTCTATTACGTTAATTGATTCACTTTCTGTTTAAAAAAAAGTGTAATTCCGTATTTCACGTCGTGAATACAGTCGAATACAATAGTCTGTCTAGCTGTAATCTCATGTTTCACTCTATGAATACAATCGAATACACTCGAATACAACAATTGATTAGCTGGACTTCCCTAATTCACGCATATTTTTGCTAATGTATTCATGAATACAATAGCTTAAATACATCAAATTCATCTTATAACCACAAAAAAAGTATCGATAATCCGTAATATACCAAATGGTATCTATAGATGGTTTGTTACTACTATAACATAATGTTTTTAAAAAAAATTCTCTTAATTCTAAGGTTAAAGGGGCCGTTCCTTTGACAAAGTTAAGAAAGTAATATTTATTTTCAAATTTAAAAGCTTAAGTATTTTTGTTGAAATTTTAACTTTAAAATTATCCGACAATTAGTTTGATTTGTCACAAAGCTTTTGATTATAAAGATGTCATTATCTTCTCCAAGTTACTTAAACCTTTTTGACTAGATATGTAAAAAAGGAGAGTTTAAAACTCGGTACTGAAATTAACTCATTCTGTATACTAACAATTCATTAGACTTAACTGACGTGACCGCTCTAATTGACAAAAAGAAAAAGACATTTACCAAAAAAAAAAACACACACAAGAAACATTCCTAATCCAATATGGAAATATTCAAAATTTATTTGAAAATAAAAATAAATGAGGATTAAGCACAAAGAAGCGGACAGGTAGTAATCATAATTCGTCAGCTTCCTTTTGTTTTGTTGCAAATAAATTATTAGTCCGTCAAATAATAATCAACTGTTTAACGTGCACCAAAAAAGTTTCTTCTTCTTTTCAAAGAAGCTCAATTTCCACTTTCCAGATAGATCTTAATATTCTCTCTCTCTTAATTCTCTAAATATTCTTCTGCGGCGATGAAAAGCATCGTGATGTCTCAAATGCCATCGGAGAATGGAATCGACGGCGACGATGAGAGAGAAGAAGAAGATTCTGAAGAGGATTCTGGAGAAGAAGAAGAAGAGGAGGATGAGCCGAGGTTGAAGTATCAGAGAATGGGCGGTAGTGTGCCGTCGCTACTATCAACTGATGCTGCCACGTGTATTGCCGTCGCTGAACGAATGATCGCCCTTGGTACACACGCTGGAGCTGTTCACATTCTAGATTTCCTCGGTAACCAGGTGATTAGTATTTTCTCATTAATTGAATTGAACTAAATTGACTTCTAACTCCTACTTTAGTTTATTTGTGACTGAAGTTAATACTAATTTGTGTAATTATTTGAATTCTCTATGAAGCATTGATCAGTCAATGACCTTATAGTAAACTATATCAAGTCTTGTTGCCTTTAATTTGATTTAGACGTGATTGATAGTTTTAACATATTTTATTGGATTATTTTGTTGTTAATAAGGCTCCACTTGAATTGGTGCTTCTACTTGATTTTGTAAGATTCTCTTTTAGATGATTATGGTAACATGTGCATAAGCACTTAATACCTAATGGAGACGATGAGAGACTCGAGTTCAAATCTTAGTACACGGGAAAAAGCTAGGTGATCTTTGTACTGGCGAGAGGATGCAGGTAATCAGTTGGGTTGCATGCAAGCTTGTCCGTGTGAAAATTAAAGTTAGATTTTTTGGAGAAACATAGAATTCTCTAGAATATCCTAGTGTAGTATTCTTGATATATATCTAGTAGACGTATATAGATATTCTAAAATGGGAAGTTAAGAAAAATCTAGCTATTCTAGAGTCTTGGATATTTAAGAAAGATATTAGTAGAAGGTGATAGAATTGTCTAGATTATTTTTGTATCTAGAATCATCCCTACACAAGTATAAATAGGAGTAGCCTTAGGCATTTGTAATAAAGTCAAATTCAAGAAAGCCTTCTTTCCTAAACAAAGTTCTCTCCAAAAATTTTCTTCTCCTTTGAAAGCTTCTTCCTTAGTTGAATTTTCCTCTTTTAGTTAACGATCTTGGGCTAGCAGAAGGTTTCCAAATAATACTCTTCTTCTGCTATTCTTTACATGATATTAGAGCCATAAGGCGGCTTCTGGATTTCAAGGTCGGGTTAGTGGTTGATTCAACTGGTTTCTCTAAATGGATTTCGGTAGTCGTGTTAATGAACTGGGGATGGATTTATTGAACCAGTCCAATTACAAGGTATGGAAGAGTTGTATGAAGTCATATCTTGTAGGTGAAGATTTTTGGGAAGTTATCAATGGGAGTAACACAAGTCCTCCTACTGACGCATCGGAAGATAGCATTGCGCATAAGAAGTGGAAGCAGATTAATGCTAAGGCGGAATTTATCCTGAAGAGGTCTATCTCTTCTAATTTATTTTATCATATTATAAGGTGTAAATTAGCTCATGAAATATGGAGGACCTTCAATCGGCTGTTCAACAAGAAGGATGAAGCTCGGCTACAGATTTTGGAGAATGAGTTAGCAAACACCATTCAAGGTAATCTCTCTATCGCCGAGTATTTTTAGAAAGTTAAAAATCTGTGTTCCGAAATTTCTCTATTGAATCCGGAAGAAGCTATCTCTGAAGCACGAATAAGAAGAATCATTATTCGTGGTTTAAAGTCAGAATATATTCCATTTGTTACATCGATTCAAGGATGGGTTCAACAACCATCTTTGGAAGAATTTGAGAATTTGTTGTCGTCACATGAGCTATTAGCCAAACAGATGGCTGGTGTATTTATCAAAGAAGAGGAAGGAAATGCTCTTGTTGCCGATAAGAGAAACCATAAAGGGAAATCAAGAGATAGCATGCACTTTCAGTCCTCAAGTGGTTCAAGCTCGTCGGGAAAGAAGGAGGAGTCTTCCAGTAACGATAAAAAGCTTTTAAAATGTTAGCATTGTGGCAAAGTCGGGCATATAAAAAGATATTGTCGAGTCAAGGAGAGCAATATGGCTCAAACCAAGAAAGTTGCTGAAGAAGAAGAAAAAGAAGAAGACTGGGGAAAGTGTTTCGCAGCGGAGACTCGAGCAATAAATGCCATGGCTTCCATAAATTTTGAAAGAGACTGGATCGTGGATTCAGGATGTGGGCACCATCTCACTGGAGATCAATCCAAATTCTCCACCTTTCACGAATACAACGAGCATGATGTCATTGTTGCAGCTGATAATACAGTCCATAATATGGAGAAGGAAGGTACTAGTGTTGTGATCAATGAGAAGCAAAAAGACGCTATCACCCTTAATAGTGTCTTTCATGTTCCAGGTATGAAGAAAAATCTATTTTCAGTTGCATATGCTGTAGATGCTGGAAATTATTTGCTATTTGGCCCACGTGATGTGAAGTTCCTCCGAAATATCAAGGTGCTCAAGGCATATATCGTTCACTCAGGTAAGAGAGTTAACGATTTATGTCTTATCTGCCTCTAATTCATATATTGAGAAAATGAGCATGCTAGACTTGGACATCTGCGCATGGATAAATTAAAAGTCATGGTAAAGTTGAATCTAGTAAAAGGTTTGCCTAACTTAAGAAAACTTGGGTGGAGGAGAGGTTTGTGAAGGATGTCAATATGGAAAGGCACATCGCCTTCCATTTGAAAAATCCTTGTCAAGGTGTAATGGCCCACTAGAACTTATTCACAGTGACTTGATGGGGCCAACGAGAACTCTTTCATTCTCAGGCTATTCTTATATGCTAATCTTTATTGATGATTTTACAAGATTCACTTGGGTTTGTTTTGTGAAGCACTAGTTAGAAGTTTTCAGTAAGTTTGTGGAGTTCAAAGAAATAGTTGAAGGTGAACTCAATTCCAGAATAAGGCGGTTGCAGACTGATAATGGCGGTGAGTTCACATCAGATGAGTTTCTTTCTTTTTGTGGTTAGCATGACATTAAAAGAGAGCTGACATGCGCTGATACATCACAACAAAATGGAGTGGCTGAAAGAAAGATCTGACACTTAACTGAGACATGTAAGAGCTGGCTTCATGCCAAAAATTTACCTAGAGCCTTGTGGGCTGAAGGCATGAAATGTGCAGCGTATGTGATTAACAGGATGCTGCTTTCTCCAAACAATATGAAGTCTCCCTATGAATTAATGTTTGGAGAAAAGCCTAGCGTGAAACACCTCAGGGTTTTTGGCTCTATTTGTTATGTTCACATTCCAAATTCTCAACGGAGCAAGTTAGATGCCAAGGCAAGGAACTGCATCTTTGTCGGATATGATAAAAGGGATAGAAGTGCATGGATCCTAAAACCCATTTTTTGTTGTCTCAAGGGATGTCATATTCGACGAAGTGTCTTTATATTGTGGAGCTGCATTGGATGAAGTGAGTTCAAAAACCTTAAATAATGGAGATTCAAGCTTGCCCATCGCAGGTGCTTCTCTAGATAATACAGTTGCCGAGGAGTTAAGAGAAAGGGGGAGTCTTGGACCTCAACAATACGAAACTCAACAAGAAGATGATTCAAGTGGTCCGGGAAGACCAAAACGAACTATAGTCAAGCCAGCTCGTTTTAGAGATGAAAATGTCGTCAGCACATACTCATGTTCCTTTGCAAAACAAATTGAAGAACCTTAAGTATTTGGGGAAGCAAGACGAGCCAGAAAAATAGTGCTGAGATCTTCACCAAGACACGTCCTAAAGCATCAGTTGAGTTCTTCTGCGAAGCTTGGGATAGATTCCAAAAATCAGTTTAAGGGGGAGTGTGAAAAATTAAAGTTGATTTTTTGGAGAAACATAGAATTCTTTAGAATGTCCTAGTGTAGTATTCTTGATATATATCTAGTAGACATATCTAGATATTCTAGAATGGAAAGTTAAGAAAAATCTAGATATTCTAGAGTCTTGGATATTTAAGAAAGATATTAGTAGAAGGTGACAGAATTGTCTAGATTATTTTTGTATCTAGAATCATTTCTATACAAGTATAAATAGGAGTAGCCTTAGGCATTTGTAATGAAGTCAAATTCAAGAAAGCCTTCTTTCCTAAACAAAGTTCTCTCCAAAAATTTTCTTCTCCTTTGAAAGCTTCTTCCTTAGTTGAATTTTCCTCTTTTAGTTAACGATCTTGGGCTAGCAAAAGGTTTCCAAATAATACTCTTCTTCTGCTATTCTTTACATGATATTAGAGCCATAAGGCGGCTTCTGGATTTCAAGGTCGGGTTAGTGGTTGATTCAACTGGTTTCTCTAAATGGATTTCGGTAGTCGTGTTAATGAACTGGGGATGGATTTATTGAACCAGTCCAATTACAAGGTATGGAAGAGTTGTATGAAGTCATATCTTGTAGGTGAAGATTTTTGGGAAGTTATCAATGGGAGTAACACAAGTCCTCCTACTGACGCATCGGAAGATAGCATTGCGCATAAGAAGTGGAAGCAGATTAATGCTAAGGCGGAATTTATCCTGAAGAGGTCTATCTCTTCTAATTTATTTTATCATATTATAAGGTGTAAATTAGCTCATGAAATATGGAGGACCTTCAATCGGCTGTTCAACAAGAAGGATGAAGCTCGGCTACAGATTTTGGAGAATGAGTTAGCAAACACCATTCAAGGTAATCTCTCTATCGCCGAGTATTTTTAGAAAGTTAAAAATCTGTGTTCCGAAATTTCTCTATTGAATCCGGAAGAAGCTATCTCTGAAGCACGAATAAGAAGAATCATTATTCGTGGTTTAAAGTCAGAATATATTCCATTTGTTACATCGATTCAAGGATGGGTTCAACAACCATCTTTGGAAGAATTTGAGAATTTGTTGTCGTCACATGAGCTATTAGCCAAACAGATGGCTGGTGTATTTATCAAAGAAGGGGAAGGAAATGCTCTTGTTGCCGATAAGAGAAACCATAAAGGGAAATCAAGAGATAGCATGCACTTTCAGTCCTCAAGTGGTTCAAGCTCGTCGGGAAAGAAGGAGGAGTCTTCCAGTAACGATAAAAAGCTTTTAAAATGTTAGCATTGTGGCAAAGTCGGGCATATAAAAAGATATTGTCGAGTCAAGGAGAGCAATATGGCTCAAACCAAGAAAGTTGCTGAAGAAGAAGAAAAAGAAGAAGACTGGGGAAAGTGTTTCGCAGCGGAGACTTGAGCAATAAATTCCATGGCTTCCAAAAATTTTGAAAGAGACTGGATCGTGGATTCAGGATGTGGGCACCATCGCACTGGAGATCAATCCAAATTCTCCACCTTTCACGAATACAACGTACATGATGTCATTGTTACAACTAATAATATGGTCCATAATGTGGAGAAGGAAGGCACTGTTGTGATCAATGAGAAGCAAAAAGATGCTATCACCCTCAACAGTGTCTTTCATGTTCCAGGTATGAAGAAAAATCTATTTTTAGTTGCATATGCTGTAGATGCTGGAAATTATTTGCTATTTGGCCCACGTGATGTGAAGTTCCTCCGAAATATCAAGGTGCTCAAGGCATATATCGTTCACTCAGGTAAGAGAGTTAACGATTTATGTCTTATCTGCCTCTAATTCATATATTGAGAAAATGAGCATGCTAGACTTGGACATCTGCGCATGGATAAATTAAAAGTCATGGTAAAGTTGAATCTAGTAAAAGGTTTGCCTAACTTAAGAAAACTTGGGTGGAGGAGAGGTTTGTGAAGGATGTCAATATGGAAAGGCACATCGCCTTCCATTTGAAAAATCCTTGTCAAGGTGTAATGGCCCACTAGAACTTATTCACAGTGACTTGATGGGGCCAACGAGAACTCTTTCATTCTCAGGCTATTCTTATATGCTAATCTTTATTGATGATTTTACAAGATTCACTTGGGTTTGTTTTGTGAAGCACTAGTTAGAAGTTTTCAGTAAGTTTGTGGAGTTCAAAGAAATAGTTGAAGGTGAACTCAATTCCAGAATAAGGCGGTTGCAGACTGATAATGGCGGTGAGTTCACATCAGATGAGTTTCTTTCTTTTTGTCATCAGCATGGCATTAAAAGAGATCTGACATGCCCTGATACGCCACAACAAAATGGAGTGGCTGAAAGAAAGATCCGACACTTAACCGAGACATGTAAGAGCTAGCTTCATGCCAAAAATTTACCTAGAGCCTTGTGGGCTGAAGGCATGAAATGTGTAGCGTATGTGATTAACATGATGCCGCTTTCTCCAAACAATATGAAGTCTCCCTATGAATTAATGTTTGGAGAAAAGCCTAGCGTGAAACACCTCAGGGTTTTTGGCTCTATTTGTTATGTTCACATTCCAAATTCTCAACGGAGCAAGTTAGATGCCAAGGCAAGGAACTGCATCTTTGTCGGATATGATAAAAGGGATAGAAGTGCATGGATCCTAAAACCCATTTTTTGTTGTCTCAAGGGATGTCATATTCGACGAAGTGTCTTTATATTGTGGAGCTGCATTGGATGAAGTGAGTTCAAAAACCTTAAATAATGGAGATTCAAGCTTGCCCATCGCAGGTGCTTCTCTAGATAATACAGTTGCCGAGGAGTTAAGAGAAAGGGGGAGTCTTGGACCTCAACAATACGAAACTCAACAAGAAGATGATTCAAGTGGTCCGGGAAGACCAAAACGAACTATAGTCAAGCCAGCTCGTTTTAGAGATGAAAATGTCGTCAGCACATACTCATGTTCCTTTGCAAAACAAATTGAAGAACCTTAAGTATTTGGGGAAGCAAGACGAGCCAGAAAAATAGTGCTGAGATCTTCACCAAGACACGTCCTAAAGCATCAGTTGAGTTCTTCTGCGAAGCTTGGGATAGATTCCAAAAATCAGTTTAAGGGGGAGTGTGAAAAATTAAAGTTGATTTTTTGGAGAAACATAGAATTCTTTAGAATGTCCTAGTGTAGTATTCTTGATATATATCTAGTAGACATATCTAGATATTCTAGAATGGAAAGTTAAGAAAAATCTAGATATTCTAGAGTCTTGGATATTTAAGAAAGATATTAGTAGAAGGTGACAGAATTGTCTAGATTATTTTTGTATCTAGAATCATTTCTATACAAGTATAAATAGGAGTAGCCTTAGGCATTTGTAATGAAGTCAAATTCAAGAAAGCCTTCTTTCCTAAACAAAGTTCTCTCCAAAAATTTTCTTCTCCTTTGAAAGCTTCTTCCTTAGTTGAATTTTCCTCTTTTAGTTAACGATCTTGGGCTAGCAGAAGGTTTCCAAATAATACTCTTCTTATGCTATTCTTTACAGTCCGGACCCACTATTGTAAAAAAATGTGCATTAATATATACCCTATCCTCATAAAAAAGAAAAGGAAAAAAATAGCACCATCAGGAGCTAAGCCTTATGGACTTATCTGTATTTTCACAATAGGCAAAAGGATTAATGTTCTACCAGTGTGCATTTCATCATTTAGTTTGTACATAAAAGCAACTTTAATTTTCTACAGATTAAGGAGTTTGCTGATCACACTGCTGCTGTCAATGACCTTTGCTTTGACACAGAAGGGGAATACGTCGGTAGCTGCTCTGATGATGGCTCTGTTGTAATAAGTAGTCTTTTTACTGATGAGAGAATGAAATTTGATTATCACCGACCGATGAAGGCCATTGCTCTAGACCCTGATTATGCAAGAAAATCTTCCAGAAGATTTGTTACTGGTGGTTTGGCAGGTCATTTGTATTTAAATGTTAAGAAGTGGCTAGGCTATCGTGACCAGGTTTGTTGTATGTTTTTGTCTGGTAATTATTTACCTGCACTTTCTGAACTGAAAGACTTGGAAAGACCATGGGAGTCTTTTTGATTATTCCGAGTGTGCTTTTATTTGGCAGGTTTTGCACTCTGGTGAAGGTCCAATTCATGCGGTGAAGTGGAGAAGTAGCCTCGTAGCCTGGGCAAATGATACAGGAGTCAAAGTCTATGATGCTGCCAATGATCAGCGTATAACATTTATTGAAAGACCTCGTGGGATTCCTCGACCTGAACTGCTGCTCCCTCATATAGTCTGGCAGGTGGGCTTTGTGACTCATGCAGCTTACGAGCACCAACCATATCCATGGATTATACTCATTTTGAGTTAATACATATGTCTTCACTTAGAAGAGATTAAGAAATGTGATAATGCAATTTAATTCTGCTACTCTGTGTAGCCTTTCCCTGCATATTTTGCAAGGAGAATAAGATCATAGTAGTAATCTTAATCTTTTTTGAATTAGTGAAGCAAGGAGAATAAGATCATAGTAGTAATCTTAATCTTTTTTGAATTAGTAAGGACGCAGTTATACCTTTTGGGGCTCAGTTATCATGTGTCTTACTTCTGATTATTCTTGCTTGTTCTCTTTTTTTATAATTATATTCAGGATGACACTCTTTTGGTCATTGGTTGGGGAAATTCTGTGAAAATCGCATTGATAAGAACAGCTCAAAGCAAAGGCATGAATGGGACGTACAAGCATATACCTATGTCTAGTCTGAATCAGGTGGATATAGTGGCGTCTTTTCAAACCAGCTATTTCATTTCAGGGATTGCTCCTTTTGGTGATTCTTTGGTTATTCTAGCTTATATTCCTGGTGAAGAAGATGGAGAGAAGGACTTCAGCAGCACTATTCCCTCCAGACAGGTAACTGATTCCTTTCCTTTTCTTTTTTTGGACCTTGATCTTGACGCGTGGATCAAATCTCTTTGTACTTGGCCCTTTTCCTGCATGGATGCAATCTCATTACTTGCTCTACTTATGTTTGGTGAAATGCTCTCATGTGCTCAACATGTATGTGTAATTCAGATAGTGATGAAGGGTGGTATCATCGAGAAGTGTCGTTACGCTACTTCTGTGAACCTATAATTTCCTTTTTTTTGTTGAGTTTTCAACCACGATTGCTGTTTTCAACTACACCTAAAGCTTAGGTAACTATGATATTTTAAGCAATTTGCAAATTCTTCTGCATCTTCTGTTACGGTAAGATTCATGATTCACAAACTAAGCATTCAGGAATCCATTTTTCGATTCGGCAACTTTAACGCCAACCTATTTTTCATAAAAGGTTTAGCAATTTAACTCTCGTCTTTTAACACCATAAAAAGAAGAAGATAAATATAAGACTGGAGGAAGTGGATAGAGGCTCGGGATGGAGTCATCTGTTCCGGATGAAGGGTTGGACTGGGAGCATAGGGGCTGAAGAGGGGTGTCTTTAGTGAGGAAGTTAATCTAGTCCACGTGCAGCTCACTTTGGTAAGAGTTCTTGCTTTTGAAAACGAAAATGGGTTATGCATATACTTTTTGCTAACTTGGATGAAAATGTACTGGATGTCACTTCAATGCACAGATTTGAAGGAGTTATGTGAATAATAGAAGTTGAGGAAGGTTAATGGGTCAAAATAAAATAATACAAAAAAGATGAGGAAAGTGCATTCAACTACCGTAGCCATCTAAAAAGTCATGTCTGTGCAGTGTTCTAACACATGAAACCATCTTTGTATGCATGAATTATATGGTTTCCTTCACTTATCCTCTTTATGGTTTGTTCTTGAAGAGTTGAGGGTGTTTTTGTGAACTTCAAGTTTTGCACACTTGAGCCTACTAATGTCCCTATTATTTCATAATTTTTATGGTAATAGTTGCTGGACTTTATGAATATCTAACAGGGAAATGCTCAAAGACCAGAAGTGCGAGTTGTGACATGGAATAATGATGAGCTTGCTACCGACGCTCTCCCTGTTCACGGCTTTGAGCATTACAAGGCCAAAGACTATTCGCTGGCTCATGCTCCATTTTCTGGTACCGTTTGCTTGACTATAGCTTGTTCCTTAATTCCTTCTTTCACATTGGCATGCGGTGAGAGTTTTTATGGGACAAGGTAACATGTCCAAATGATTATAGGTAGCAGCTATGCAGGAGGTCAGTGGGCTGCTGGTGATGAACCCTTGTACTATATTGTGTCCCCAAAGGATGTTGTTATTGCAAAACCAAGGTTTGTAAGCTCTTCTTATTCTTCATAGGGTTTTGAAGTTTTGTTACGTAGTATCTATTATTTGCACTAAGATAATGTGGTATTTTTATAGGGGAAATTTTCCGTTGCATATCCTCCATTTTCTCGAATAGAATAGAATAGATAGTTTACTACTAAAGTAAATGTTATAAAGTATAGTAAAAAGGGGACAAAATTTCCTCAGTCAACATAACACGCAATGATTACTAAAAGAAACTTTTGGACTTATGCGCACGTCTATCGTTTTTGAATATCCAATGAATGAAGACATTCTTAGCTAAGTTATTTATATCCTTACAATAACAACAACTACCCAATAAAATCCCACAGAGTGGGGTCTGGGGAGGGTAATATGTACGCAGACCTTACCCTTACCCCGAAAGGGCAGAGAGGTTGTTTCCGAAAGGCCCTCGGCTCAGAAAAAAAAAAAAAAAAAGACAAAAGTTATTTATATCCTTAAGAGGCCTAATTCTCCTTAACCCTCAGGGGTTGGCCTGGTGGCAATTGACTTGAGCCGTGGTGTTTGCTTCCTTTCAAGGTCTCAAGTTCGAAACTCACTGGGTGCAAACAATTTCTGAGGGCAATCGGACTGGGTAAAACCTGAATTAACCGTGGTGTACTTATGGGAAACTCCTTGCCGAGGGCCTGTGCACCCTCGAGATTAGTCGGGTCTCTTAGAGACTCGGACACCAGGCGCAAATAAAAAAAGAAAAAAAGGAGGCCTATTTCTCCTTAACAGAAAAATATTTTTGACTATCGGTGCTAGCATTCTTGAAAAAAGATAGCCATCAAAGAAACCAAATTTTCTAATCCCAGACTTCCACTTTGGCATAACAAACTAAATCCCAACTCAATTAAGTAGTTCCTCCATAAAATAAGATATACTCTTCCAAAAGAAAGTCACCAATAGCACACTCAAGCCTCTAAACTGCCTTTCAAGAATTCTGAACAAAGACATGTAGTACAGTGGGATGCTATAAATACGTTATTGGATGAGAGTAGCATGCAACCTCCGAAAGAGAAGATGCCCCATCCAATTTACATTAAGGGCTCGAACCTGTTACTTAAGACACAAGTCCCTCGACCTTTGCCAATTGAGCTAACCCCTGGGACAACTATTATTATCCCAAAAAATGGAAATCGCTCCCCCTTTTCAGATATATGAATGCAGATTGACTATAGTTGTCATTTTAATATGCTTATATTATGTGGTTGGTTGTTAGGGATGCAGAGGATCACATTAATTGGCTTCTCCAGCATGGATGCCATGAGAAAGCTTTAGAAGCTGTTGAAGCCAATCAGGGTCAGAGTGAACTACTTGATGAGGTATTCAATCTGAATTTGGTTTCTAACACTCAAGGGTGTAATATTAATATAAATTCAGCTGAATGTAATGTTAATTTCCTGCTATTATGCTCTATATAGCTCTCAACTGCTTCTTCACCTGTCCTTTACTTATCAAAAAAACTGCTTCTTCACTTGTCTTTACGCGTAAACGGATCGGAAGTTTCTGGAAAGGATTCTTTTTTCCTGGGGTTGCATGCTTTCCTGTAAGATGGTTAAATTGATTCAGCAACTAGTAGTCTATTTATGTGCACTCAATCAGGTTGATACTGATGGCAATGGGTTGGAATTCCCAGCTCACTCCACAGTCAAAAAAATTTCTCTTCTGCTGCTTATTTGAAAGACACCTCCACTAACAGATCTCATTTGTTTGCTATTATGTTTGTTGTTTTTTGTTCTATTCGTTCATTTTTTTCTTGTCACTGAGCAAGTGCCCTGTTTGCCCTTTAGAAAAAGAGAATCCAATGTCACCTTCAAATCTCCCAATATATAAATATTCCAACTTCCTTATGATTCATGGGCGAATCATCAAATCAAACTAGCATTAAAATACAATTAGGGATCTGTTTCAGTTGGAAGTGTTATGAATCTGTAATGATCTGGAGGAAAAGTATGAGCTGTTGTTGATTAATTCAAACAAAGAAGAACAGTAAAGAGAAATAAAGAAGGAAGGCAGCGGGCAAAGGAGAGAGTAACAGAAAATCAAATCAACGGCTGAGATTAGAAGTTGGATTAATGAGCTTCAAGGGTGGAGATCTTGCCACGTCAGCACAGTTAGTTATGTGCAGGAGCTGAGTATTGCAGACTGTGAGCTCTCTTCTCTCTCTCGATTTCTTCCAGATTCTTTTCTGCTTCTTCAGTTTCTTCTCTTCTTCTTCTTCCTCATCTCACTGCTGATTCTCTTCTTCATTTCAGGTGAATCGTCAATGGCGGATTACTTAATTTTAGCTTTCTTACTTTCCTTGTAATAGTTAGCTTCTTACTTTTATCCGATAAACCAGAAAATTGTCCCAAAAATCCTTTTTCTTCCATTTCTTCCATTTCTGTTTGCTCATTTTGGTTATAGTTATTGTGACCATTACATTTGGTATCAGAGCCGCGATCCCGCGACTGTGGAGAGCTGATGGTTGAAGGAACTAGACTTAAGGTGATGGATGATAAGTTGGTTAGACATGAAGAAGTTCTGAATGAGGTGCTGTCAACGCAGGAAACTTTGCGAAGCACACAGACTGGTATACAAGGAACATTGGAGCTAATACTCGAAAGGCTCACAAACTTGGAAAGGATTCCACCTAGGGGACAAGGAGAGAGGCCTCAAGGTGATGGAATACTACCTATTCCAGGTCCAGAAGTGAGGCAGCCTCGACCTCCAGCAATGCAAACTCCTGCACCTAAGTGGGAATTACCATATTTTGAAGGCCACGAACCTAAAGGATGGATAAGGAAGTGTGAGAGGTATTTCAACCTATACAAAACACCATAAAACCTCAAGGTAGAAGCAGCTGCTCTCTACTTGAATGGTATGGCAGACATTTGGTATGATTCTCTTATCCTTAGTCGGGGAGAAATAAGCTGGGTGGAATTTAAGGAGGAATTGCTGGTCAGATTTGGAGAAGAGCTAATGGGACACATAGTAGAAGAGTTTAACAAATTGAATCAAACTGGGACAGTGGATGAATTCCTAGGTAAATTTGAGGAGTTGAAAGCTCAAATGCTGATTAGGAATCCAAATTTAGATGAATCTCACTTCATATCCAGTTTCATTGGTGCCTTGAAAGAAGAAATAAGGTTTGGGGTGAAGCTATTCAAACCTACCACTCTGAGGTTTGCAGTTGAACAAGCTAGACTACAAGAGAAGGCCATTGATGCCGCTCTTAAAAGGACTAAGGTAATGGCAAAATCCTATCAGAACATTAGTAGCAACAGCAGTAAGGCACTAGTGACAGCTACCACCAAGCCAACATCATATAGGCTCAGCCCCGAAGTTTATGAATACAAAAAGAGCAACCAATTGTGTTATAGATGTGGGGAGAAGTATGCTCCAGGCCACCAATGTAAGAAGAAGCAACTGAATAGCATGATAGGAGTAACAGAGGTTTCCAATGAGACTGCTGAAATAGTGGAAGAGCAGGACTCTGCAGGGTTGGTGATTGAAGGAGATCTGGATCAGGAGGTTGTAGAGGCTATATGCTTGAATGCATTATCAGGAGATAACAAAGGGGTAAACACAATATTGGTAAGGGGTACTGTAGGCAACAGGAAGTTAACAGTGCTGATTGACTCAGGAAGCACCCATAGCTTCATTGATGCTACTACAGTAAAAGAATCAGGGTACCAAGCTCAACCTTGTCCACCAGTAAGAGTGACAGTTGTTGATGGAAACTATGTCATGTGCACTGCAGTTTGCTTGAGGTACCAGTGGAAAATGCAAGGCAGACTATTCCAAGAGAACTTGTTTATTATCCCTCTAGGAGGCTGTGACATGGTTATGGGAAATGACTGGATGAAGAAACATAATCCAACTAAATTCGACCATGAGAAGATGTGTGTGACCATAGGCAAAAAGAGCAATAAGCTAGTATTGCAAGGAATCACTGAAGAAGGGAAACTGGCTATGATTAGCAGTGGAACCATGGGAAAGATGCTAAGGAAGGGACAGGCCTTAATAGCTCACCTATTCATGATGAATGCTGCAAGTAATGAACAGGAAGCAGTAGGGGGAGACATTGAAGAAGTGCTGCAACAGTACTTTGATGTCTTTGCTGAACCAAAGTCCCTACCACCAATCAGATCATTAGACCACAGTATACCATTGAAGCCAGGAGCAATGCCAGTCAGTTTAAGGCCTTACAGGTACAACTACCATCAGAAAGAGGAGCTGGAAAGGCAGGTTAAGGAGATGCTCACTAATGGCATCATACAACATAGCCAATCCCCATTTTCCTCCCCAACTTTACTTGTCAAGAAGAAGGATGGATCCTGGAGATTTTGTGTAGATTATAGAGGATTGAATGACATCACCATTAAGGATAAATACCCCATTCCCATTGTAGATGATCTACTGGATGAGTTGAATGGATCTGTGATGTTCTCTAAGGTGGATTTGAGAGCAGGCTATCATCAGATCAGAATGAAGGTAGAAGATGTGTACAAAACTGCTTTCAGGACTCACATGGGCCACTATGAGTTCAAAGTGATGCCATTTGGACTGACCAATGCTCCAGCCACATTCCAAGCCTTGATGAACCAGGTTTTTCAACCATTTCTCAGAAAATTTGTGTTGGTTTTCTTTGATGACATATTGGTTTACAGTCTGTCGAAGAAGGAGCATGTAACTCACCTGAATGCAGTGTTCAGCACCTTAAGGAAGCATTCATTGTTTGCCAAGAGGTCTAAGTGCTCATTTGGACAGCCCAAAGTTGAGTACTTGGGGCATGTTATAACTGTAGACGGAGTGTCAACTGACCCTTCTAAGATTCAAGCCATGGTTGATTGGCCAACTCCTAACTCTGTGAAAGCTTTAAGGGGTTTCTTGGGATTAACTCGGATATTACAGGAAATATGTGGCCAACTATGGTGTCATTTGTAGACCTTTGACTGAACTGCTAAGGAAGGATGCTTTTAAATGGGATGAACAAGCAGAATTAGCTTTCAGAAAGTTAAAGAAAGCCATGACTACTACACCTGTACTAGCATTGCTTGATTACAGCAAGGAATTCATAGTAGAAACTGATGCATGTCAAATGGGCATTGGGGTTGTGCTGATGCAAGAGGGCAGACCTATAGCCTATTTCAGCAAGGTTCTAGCACCAAGACACAGGGGAAAATCCATTTATGAGAAGGAATACATGGCCTTGCTCAATGCAGTGGAAAAGTGGAGACATTACTTGCAGTACAAGCACTTTGTGGTGAGGACTGATCACCACAACCTGAAATACCTACTGGAGCAGAAGGTGACTACAGCCATACAACAGAAGGGACTTACTAAATTACTAGGCCTCGACTATGAAGTGCAGTATAAAAAAGAAGCTGAAAATAAAGTTGCAGATGCTTTATCCAGACAGAGGGAGGGCCTTGATGATTCAAATAACCTAGTGCAAGGGGCCTTGCTAACTATCAGCATTTCAGTTCCTACCTGGGTGCAAGATATCACTCAAAGCTATGAGGGAGATTCTCAAGCTACTGAAGTTATTAGTCAACTGGCAGTTACTCAGCAAGGGCCTAGCATATGGCAATACAATGCTAGCATACTCAGGAGGAAAGGGAAGATTTACATTGGTGAAAATGGTGAATTGAGAACTCAGTTAATATCTACTTTCCATGACTCACCCATGGGTGGACACTCAGGCCAGCTAGGAACAGTGAAAAGACTCTCACAAGTCTTTTATTGGCCAAGGATGAAACAGATGGTCAATAATTATGTGGCCAGTTGTGATGTTTGTCTCAGGAACAAGGATGATCCTAGAGCCTATCCAGGTCTACTGCAACCTTTACCAATTCCAAACCAAGCTTGGAGTCATATTAGCATGGACTTCATTGAAGGGTTGCCCAAATCCAACAACAAGGAGGTGATTCTTGTAGTAGTTGACAGATTTACTAAATATGCACATTTTATAGCACTTGCTCACCCTTATACAGCAGCCACAGTTGCAGACCTATTCTGGAAGAATATACATTGTTTACATGGAGTTCCTGAGTCCATAGTCACTGACAGGGACAAGGTGTTTCTCAGCAATTTCTGGCAGTCCATGTTCAAGTTATTGGGAACACAGCTGAGTTACAGCACTGCTTACCATCCTCAGAGTGATGGCCAAACTGAGAGGATCAATAAATGTTTGGAAAACTATCTTAGGTGCATGACTTCTAGCAGACCAACCCAGTGGGAGCAGTGGTTGCCTGCTGCAGAGTGGTGGTATAATACAAACTTCCATACCAGTCTGCAGTGTACTCCTTTTGAAGCATTGTATGGATACACACCACCACAACTTCCATTAGGACCATTATTGGAAACCTTAGTCCCAGCTGCAGAAGACACAGTACTGAGGAGACAGCAGATGCAACAATTACTAAAGGATAATCTTCATAAGGCTCAAGAGAGGATGAAACACTATGCTGACAAGAGAAGAACTGAGAGAGAATTTCAAGTAGGAGATATGGTATATCTTAAGCTCCAACCATATAGGCAGACCTCTATTGCATTAAGGAAGAATTTGAAGTTAAGCTCCAAATACTATGGGCCTTATAAAATACTAGCTCGCATAGGTGTGGTGGCCTACAAATTGGATCTTCCTCCTACATCAAAGGTTCATCCTGTTTTTCATGTTTCACTGTTGAAGAAGAAAGTAGGTAGCAAAGTAGTGGTGCAGACCGCTTTGCCTGTTACAAATGATGATGGTCAGTTCCTTGTCAAGCCTGTTGCAATCTTACAAAGGCAAATGATCAAGAGAAACAATGCTGATGTGGTACGAGTGCTTATACAGTGGTCAAACCTGCCACCGGAGGATGCCACATGGGAGGATTATCAGTTCATTAAAGCCCAGTTTCCTGAATTCGACTCCAATCCTTGAGGACAAGGATTGTTTCAAGAGGGAGGGTATGTAATGATCTGGAGGAAAAGTATGAGCTGTTGTTGATTAATTCAAACAAAGAAGAAAACAGTAAAGAGAAATAAAGAAGGAAGGCAGCGGGCAAAGGAGAGAGTAACAGAAAATCAAATCAACGGCTGAGATTAGAAGTTGGATTAATGAGCTTCAAGGGTGGAGATCTTGCCACGTCAGCACAGTTAGTTATAACTAACTGTGCTGTGCAGGAGCTGAGTATTGCAGACTGTGAGCTCTCTTCTCTCTCGATTTCTTCCAGATTCTTTTCTGCTTCTTCAGTTTCTTCTCTTCTTCTTCTTCCTCATCTCACTGCTGATTCTCTTCTTCATTTCAGGTGAATCGTCAATGGCGGATTACTTAATTTTAGCTTTCTTACTTTCCTTGTAATAGTTAGCTTCTTACTTTTATCCGATAAACCAGAAAATTGTCCCAAAAATCCTTTTTCTTCCATTTCTTCCATTTCTGTTTGCTCATTTTGGTTATAGTTATTGTGACCATTACAGAATCCATTCATTTGCAAATACAAGATATAAATATGCATGTTCTTGTGCCTAAAAAACATTTTTGATTTGTAAGTTAGCATGGGTTTCAACTGACAATGTAAACATTTTGCATTTTGCACTTATGAAAAAATTTAATTACGTAACTTTACAAAAACCTTATAAAAAAAAGCATCTTTGCATTCTTGCAACCATCTTTGATTGGGTTTGAAATTAAATTTTACGTTGTCACTAATGTAGTTCCTTAGATTTTAGAATTCATGGAGTCTCATCGAACAGGAAACAGGAAGTTTGATGAAGGGGACCCTGGGATGGGAGGACTAAGTAAGATTTATTTCAGTTGCCAATGGCATATGAAACTCACTGTCTAAATGGTAATGCAACACGTTCAATTGGATAAATCTAGTTGGCTTGTGAGGAATTCAATAGCATAAAGGCAGTTGGAGACAGAAAAGAAGATACTTCATTCTACAAAAGAACTGAAACCATTGCGCCACGTACATCTCCACATCGGACATAGTCTCCTCTGTTGTTCCATCTGTCTCACACCCTTACTGATTCGATAGCCAGGAAATAGCACTTTTGTTTGGGTGTCTTTGCTACAGCTCGTAGAAATCCGTGTCAGTCTCACTTTTGCTGCACAGGGGGCTCTGGATCAGAGCCGAAATTTGTGGACGAGGTAGAAAATAAATTAACAAAGAGAAAAAAATGAAAGATTTTTTTTTAGTTCAATCCAAAAAAACAGAACTAATAAGATGAGATAATTAGCTTTATCGCAGTTTATATAAGAAGGTAGTCTGGCTATGGGTTACGATTTCTTTATCTCTTCCAGAGATTTAAGGCACCCTATCAGCTGACTTTCAATGACATAAGCAATATTTGGATCTAGTTTATGTTGTTAACTTTTCTGGTAGTTACTGTTTTAATATCATTGCATGCCTGCTTATTTGTGGTATTTATGTCTCTTATGTCTAGATAATTTTTATGCGATGTATGCTGGAGTAACTAATGCGGTTTTTGTTTTTGTTTTTGTTTGCTTTTCTTTCCCCTGCGCCGAGGGTCGATTGGAAACAGCCTCTCTGCCCTCTCGGGTAGAGGTAAGGCCTGTCTACATATTACCTTCCCCAAACCCCACCTTGTGGGAATATACTGGGTTGGTGTTGTTGTTGTTTATGTTGTTAACTATTCTTTTGATTCTTTTGCAAACCAGAACAAGCGATTTACAAATCTCATTTACTGTAACAACTTTCCTGAGGTCAGGTATATAGATATGCTTTAGAATTGTCAAATTACTATTTTGAGATTATTATAATCTAAAATCAAGGAAACCAATTCCCCCAAGTATTAGATAAATGACATACTGCCAAAACAGTCTAGTTTGAGCTTTAGTTCAGTACTTCAGCTACAGGTAAGAGCTCATGTTCCAGCCTCGTACCCAATTATTTGTCCCCACTTCCTCCCATACTGGGCTGCGCAATTCTTGCATAAATCTATCACATTGCATTGCCTAATTATCTGGTGTTTGTTCATCTTGCCTTTCTGCTCTTGCTTAAGTTCTATAAGCTCACACGGGAATAGCCTCTTCAACAACATTACATATTAATGAGATAACTTTCCAAGTAATCATTTGCTACCAAGCCCTTTTCTTCTTTCAGTTTCAGCCTCTTATTCAGAAATGGCAGTCCGAGAGGTAGCAAAATGGTTACTTAGTTAAAAGTTTCAAGATAATGTAAGGAAAAAAGTTATTATAATTTACAAAGATTAATCTTTTATTAAAATCTTAAATCTAAATTTAGTTATTTAATAAACCATGAGTTGAAAGAATACTAGACTAGTCAACCAGCCACCTACCAGCAGTGGATAATGGTTTCCATAAGCAGAGGTGCCGCCAGCAGGATTGCACAGCGCCGGAAATTTCCAACCACTGGCCGGTGGCTGTCTCCTACTATTTATTCAGTATTAGAAATCTCCTACTATTAATTCAGTATTAGAAAGTTTAAGAAAAACGTTTATGGTGATTATAGTTGTTTGATATGATGATTGTTTGGTGGTTATACACAATAAACCATATATATATATAATGAGTGTTAGTGGCTACCCAGTTATAACTCTTGTTAACTACCCAAACTCTTAATGGAGTAGTTGATTAGACAGTCATTGTATTTGCACCCAATTCAAGCACTGTTTCTTTTTAATGGAGATAAATCATGCTTGAAGAGGATTCATTTAGGAAGTTGCTCAATTTTGGCGTCGTCATTTTCAATGTTAGATAATTGCCATGTTAAGAACATTCTTGATCTTCCTTTTTCCATTATGTTAGTGATTTAAAGATTGCATAACCAAGTAAAAATCTCATTATTGTTTGTTTCTCTCAATCAGGTTGGTTCTAGATACCTTGATCATATGATTGTCGAAAGAAAATATGCTGAAGCGGCATCTTTGTGTCCAAAGTTGTTGCGAGGATCAGCTTCCGCATGGGAAAGGTATTTAGTGTTGTTAAAATCACTATCTTTAGGAAGTATACTTTTAGTAATTTGATTTGGATATTGTACCAGATGGGTTTTCCACTTTGCACATCTCCGGCAGCTTCCAGTTTTGGTTCCATATATCCCAACTGAAAACCCAAGATTACGCGATACAGCTTATGAGGTCTGAACATTGCTGTGATAGGTTATTCTTTCACTTCTTGGTATGACTTCTCTTTCACAACTAAAGAAACTCAACTGGTGAAGCATCTGTTGTGGTTTAGGTAGCTCTTGTTGCTTTGGCAACAAATCCATCTTTCCACAAGGATCTATTATCAACTGTCAAATCTTGGCCACCTCGCATTTATTCGACAGTGCCTGTTATCTCCGCTATTGAACCTCAGATTAATACCTCATCTATGACTGATCCACTCAAAGAGGTAAGTGCATAGTGGTTCCTGCCTATGACTTATATCCGAGATGCTTTTTGGTATATTCACTCAGCGTGCTAGTTTTACCATGTAGGCACTAGCAGAGTTATTTGTAATTGATGGACAACACGATAAAGCTTTTGCTCTTTATGCTGATGTAAGTTCCACTTATAATGATCATCATGCTGTATTAAGTGCATCACTCTGAAAGGGGTGTGGTTTCTGTGCTTTAACATTGATTTTTTGTTTTGTTTTTTAAATTTATTTCATAATGTTTTCAGCTTATGAAACCGGATCTATTTGACTTCATCGAAAAGCATAATTTGCATGATGCTGTTCGTGAAAAGGTATGATTTATGATGGATTGGCTGAAATATATCGTGCTTTGAGAGAGATGTAATTCAGCTCAACTCAAATTCATAGTGCAAAGTTTATTTATTTTTTTCAATTGTTATTTACTATCTTCTACATAAATAGTCCAATTAACATTTTACAAATTGTAGAAAAGATAAACCATGTTTTTTGTATATATGGTCTCATTTGGAAAATGTAGCACTATCTCCTCAATTTATCAGTCTTAATTCCTTTGACATGGATTGATAGGTAGCCCAACTTATGATGATTGACTGCAAGCGTGCAGTACTGCTGTTAATCCAACAACGTGACTTAATATCACCATCTGAAGTGGTATCACAGCTTATTGCTGCAAAGGATAAGTGTGATTACCGATACTTTTTGCATCTCTATCTTCATTCACTATTTGAAGCAAATCTCCATGCTGGAAAGGATTACCATGATATGCAGGTTTGTACAAATTGACTTTAAGAAGTGCTGACTCAAAACTTGAAAAGGTCTTGAGGTAAAATTATGTGACTTGATGAGACATCTTCCACAAGCGAGAATATATCTCTTCTTGTGCTAGTTTGGGGCTGTTTTTTTGTTTTAATGTTACCTGACAGTAGAGACGGTGTCTTTGTAATATCTTTTTAGGTGGCCATGTGTAATACTACCTCATGTCTTTGTTCTTTTAGAATTATTACTTAGTTGAACTCTACAAATCATTACCTGGGAACCCCAAGTCATTGCCAAACGTTAAATTGTTTTAATCATTCCAAATATGTTAAGTTAGTAATTTGTAGCGATTCAATCAACAAATATGTGTAGCCGCTAGTTTTGATATCATTGTATCACCGTGGCTTTTTATCAATATTTGTACGAGCCTTAAATAGCTCAAGCAAAAGCTACTGCATATGTTATGGTTACCTACTCACATAGCAGTTTGATAATGAGACAATCTTCTACCAATGTTCCATATCTTATCTCTTGTTGTTGTCAATTGCATTCTCAATCCATACATGAAAGATAAGATCCAACCACATTTTACATTAATGTTCCAACAGTTTGATTTTCTGATCTTTTGGCTGATTTAAGTATCTGTAACCAATGAGGCTAAAACAAAGCAGCTGTCCTTTATGTACTATAAGAGAGAGAATATGTAGTTGTAACCTCCAAGAAATTATGATGTTGGGAAAGTCAACACAAGTACTTTACTGTGTCTTCCCTTGTCTTTATGTTCCTGTATTCCCAAAAGTATATGCATCTAATTTTAGTGTTGATGCTCCGGCGCCTTTTTTAAAATTGAAATGCCTTTATGGTGTTTCCTATATTGTTTATTACTATTTGATAGTTCTTGTTATGACTTCCATAGGTTGAGTTGTATGCTGACTATGATCCTAAGATGATGCTTACCTTTCTAAGAAGCAGCCAGCATTATACATTGGAGAAGGTTTGTGACATGAATGGCTGACAATCTCAATCTTTGCTTGACTGGTCTTCTTATTCACCTTGTTACAGCAAAATTTTGCCAGGCTTATGAGATCTGTGTGAAGAAAGATTTACTGAAAGAACAAGTTTTCATCCTTGGAAGAATGGGGACCGCAAAGCAAGCCCTTTCTGTTATCATTAATAAGTTAGGAGATATAGAAGAGGTACTTGAACCAAATTTTATGATCTTCATCTTATTTCCAAATTTTGGTGATGAGACAAGCCACACAACTAAAATGCAGGCCATAGAATTCGTAAGCATGCAACAAGATGATGAACTCTGGGAAGAACTGATAAAGCAAAGTTTTCATAAGCCTGAAATGGTGAAGTTCATCACTTTCTTTTCTCCCGTTATCTTTGTAAAGCAGCATATTAAGTGTCCGTTTCTATATTCCATCTTATTGACAGGTTGGTGTACTGTTAGAGCATACTGTAGGAAATCTTGATCCTCTTTACATTGTCAATATGTTGCCAAATGGCCTGGAGATACCTCGGTAAGTTAGTCCGGAAAACTCGTTCTTCTGTTCTAAGTATGAGCCGGGGGGATCTTACTGGTCTTCCTTGCAAAATTTGTCTTCTGCTTCAATCATGGATTTAGACTTTCTTCCTTTCTGTCTTGGATAAAAGCTGCATCTTATGCTTATAAAGTAGACTCTCCATGCATTTGGGTCCACTAAATAATTATTAGGGCGCTGACAGACTCTAGTTCCAAAAAGAATTGCTTTATCAATCATTGTGGACATAATATACACTTGGGTGCAGAAGATCACTGTTCGAGCTCAGCTTGAAAATCTAAGAATCTATCAATTGTAAATAAAAAAGGGTAACTTGTTCTAAGGTAGCTTGATAGTCTGTTCATAAAATTCTATGTTTGTTCTCTGTAATTAGTATTACTTGATCTGGTCCCAAAACAGAACAGCCAATCGCTTCTGTAGTTGTCTAATATCTTTTTGAATAATTGTAGATGTTAAAAACTGTGACCAGCTTACTGGATGATGACATTCATGTCTCCAAGTATTGAAAACAAGTTATTTGTATAATTTTGTATGAGCTTTTGTTAACAAAGATCCTAGGGGGGCACCTATGACATTTTAGCCTTACTCGTGCAGAAAGTGGAGTTTTCAGTTTAGAGATGAGTTTTGGTGGATCACCATTTATAGAGTCCAAATTATTTTATTGGTTAATATTGGTTTAACACTTGTAGCTTTAGTCAGCGATTGGTCCAAAGATTTCCCAACCAAGGCTCTTGTATTTATGATTCAATTGTATAAGAATCTACAAATTCATGGCTATTAGCATGGAATTTCTTTTCCTTTCAGAGGAACCTCTCTCCCGGAAGTTGTAGAAACTAGAGAAGACTGCCTGATAAAATATGGAATATTGTCATTTTACTTGTACTGCATAAGAGTTGTCCTTTGCTTTTCCCTCAATTTCAGTCGGCTGGTCTTTCTGGGTGCTATTTGTTGATCTGGATTTTATTTAGAGCTAACAACATAAATGTAATTGCAATATTGCTTTCATTTGCAGTCTGAGGGATCGTCTGGTCAAGATTGTGACCGACTACAGGACAGAGACTTCTCTTAGACATGGGTGCAATGATATACTCAAGGTATATATTATTCTGTGTATCTACCTTCCATGGTATCTTGTGGAAGATTCGCATTATCTTGGAAGTTGTACTGGGCAGTTCTTTGACAATTTGGGTTTTGCTGCAGGCTGATTGTGTGAACTTGTTAGTTAAATATTACAAAGAAGCGAAACGTGCTGTTTGCCTGAGTGATGAAGTAGATGAGGCATCTTCCCATAGGGGTGAGAAGAGAGCTCCACATCTGGGAGAGAGAGTAATGAGCATGAAATCCATGGAGGTGAAGTCTAAAACTAGGGGAGGTGGAAGGTGTTGCATATGTTTCGATCCATTTTCTATACAGAATGTGTCAATCATTGCCTTCTTTTGTTGTCATGCCTATCATACAACATGTCTTATGGAGTCCACCATTTCCATTGGTGGCAAAAAAGAGGCAGGAGCTGCTGCCCAGGGAACTGTCTCATATGATGAATATGATAATGGTATTCACGATGATGATGAGGACGAGGACGCCGCAGGTGCTGCGCGGATGCGTTGTATTTTATGTACCACAGCTGCAGGTTAAATATCTGCTAATTTTGTGCCTGTACCATAGTTTTGCGTGGTGTGTGCATATATGATGAGCTTGTGATATTATTTAGGCACTAGCTTCTTGTTGTTCTACAGCCTGTATCTTTAGTAATTTGTACTATATTATTTATTGTTGATCTCAATTCTCTTCTTGCTCAATTCCCTAATATAGTAAGGTGAGGTAATAATACTGTTTTCCATTTCCTGTGGTAAGGTGTTTTTTTTCTATTGACCATATTTATGCTCCTTTCTCTTTTTAGGGATTTATTGACATTTAATCGTGTGATAGGTTAGTGATTGTTGATCAGGAAGCAGTAAGAAATACAGCACAAGATGACTGATAAAATAAACTATTAAAGCCATAGACACATCAGCCTGATTGTGAAGGCAAATTTGCATAAATCTGATGAGGTGCTAGAAAATGAAAGGATGCATCAAGAGCATCCAAAGCTTCGTCTTTAAGCCTGTCTCGTTTAGTTTCCGTAACTAAACAAAAAGACCAAACAAAAGTTTGTGGTTCGACTAGTCTTCTGTTTTATCCCGAAAAAAAAACACCCTTAGTCACGGAGACTTGATATGTAAGTTATGTATGTCCAGTAAGTGCAAATAGTTCGATTGGTTTTAAGTTAATTTAACTTCATTTACTAAATTATTGATACTTAAAGGCAAATCAATCACGGACCAAAATAAGTTGTATTTAATTCCTTATTTGTGTCGAATTCTAGCTTGCATAAAAGGGACGTTTTAGGGCCAGAATTTTGGCCAAGCCACATCACTGCATGTATCTGCCGTTATTGTTGGATTCATTTCATTTCGAGCCCTCTACAAGTAGCCTTGGACATGAAAGGTGGACCTTCCATGTAGAACTATGTGAAGCTCTTTTGATTTATAGACGAAGACTAACTTCTTTGCCAATGTCAATTTAACCCTCCCAGAATATATTAGTACTTGCTTTTTGTTCTAGATATAGAATAAATATTATATATATACTAGATGACTACACAACAAATAACATTATCTTGATCTTGCCGGAAAAAAACGACTAACTGTACTGCACTTACATATGGACAACTGAATGTACTCGATCCTTCTAATCTTTCTGATTCGCTTAGGTGAATAACAAGTTACGTTCGAAAGTTCTCTTATAAGATACTCCATAAACAGGGACTGATAAAGATAGAAAGGCACACACACACACTCATAAACCTCCAACAGAAAATTTGAAAGCTAGACAGAATATACCTGAAACTTACGTAAATATAACTTATACTTTTTTACCGTCTGTTGTAACCATTAACATCCGAAACCCAACATACAGTTGCAAAAAACTAGTATGTTACTCTGCGGGTTTGTGTCAAATCCACAGGCCAGCAAAACGCTGAGAGTATATAATTCAACTATTTGTGCATGGCAATCTTTTGTGATAAATAACAAAAATCCAAAAGAACAGTCCTACAGAACTCAAAGATAAAGGGAATCCTTAGCAATAAAACATGACATCCCTCACATTGTCCTTAATCTTAGGAAGCGGCTTGACCCCTGCCGACTGCTCCCTGGTTGCTCTACCACCAACACCACCACTAGTTGATCCAGTATCCGACATATCACCCTCCAAGTAGTAGCGTGCACGAAACGCAGCTAAATGGGCGTAATAGGCAGGTGGCACTGCATATACAGCCACATATAGTTAAAATAGAGCACTTGATAAATGCAAAGAGACAAGTTTTGAAACCATTGAGCTAACAAAACTGACCTATGGAAACCGAGCGTGTACACCTTGCATAGCTGAGATGAGCAGATGTGGATTATAAGATACTCTGAACATAAAGAAATACTTCTTCCAAGTAAATAAAGTTTGAGAGATCTTACGTGTAACACAAGAAGTTTGTTAAATTCTGTATGGCATCTGCAGTGAATCCGTTCTCATCAAACAGGACATGGTAATGCGTGGGACGACTAGTACCCTGATGAATACCAGCATGAGAGATCATGAAGGATCATACAACTGATAATGCACCAAAACATCAAATTTACCTTGATCCCGGCATGGCTACACAAGTAAAAATCAAACTCCATAGGGTGGCAAATCTTGGTATCAACAACCGTACCTATATTGAAAAAGTAATAGCAGTCATACTATTAGTTTTCCATCAATGTATTCACACAAAAATATGATCAGATGCTTGTATCAGATGCTTGAAGAAGAAAATTTTGAAACCTGGGAGAATATTTCCACTCTTGTCCGTCATATTACGATCATTATGATTAACAGGGAACAGACGTGTATGGTGTCTCTTCTGCACTACCACAAAGGTAACTCGTGGCATATAACCTTCTTCCAAGGATGCGCATGCCTAAAGAAAGGTGAGTTTTTGCATGTAAGAAAGGCTGAATTTCAGGACTTGTGATGTAACCCTTACCATCTCAAATGTATTTCATTAACATACAACCAGTTAATATACAAAATAAACTTGTGGATTCATCAGTCATACATCAAATTTGTCTAATTTGACAAAATCAAGAAACAATAAAGTGAGAAGATCTAAGAAACAGCATCTACAAAATGAAAATACAGAAAGCAGTAAGCCTTGGGGGACAGGTACCTTGCGGATTGCGTCCATTTCTTCCAATAAAACCTGATTGAATTGACCTTCACTCACTCCATCTCTGTCATTTTACAGTGAAATTGATTGGCTAATGTGGAAATGGAGAGCAAAATCACCGACATAATCAAATGGAAGAAAACAGACCTATAAAAGATAATTCTAACAGGCTTAATCCCAGTAGATCTTCGAAAAGCAATCAGTAACTCCCTGAAAAGAAATAATTTGAAAGATAACAAGAGCTTTGGTATGGAAAGCACAAGCATGGAACAAAATTAAGGACTTCTACCTTATCATTCCGCCATGAACAATCCCTTTTTTAGGATCTTCATGCTTTTGATACAAGTCCTCAATAATCTCTTTCCTGTGGGGCTGTGCAGAAACAAGACACCTATATTGACTCACTTCAGGCCAATCCATTGAAGCAACTACCTGCAAAAGAAAACGTATCATTTTAGTTGAGTGTGGAAGAGCCTTTTTAGCTTTCAATAGCTAAGCAATTTAAAAGAAGAGCCTTTTTAGCTTTCAATAGCTAAGCAATTTAAAATTAGAGATGGGAAGTAATACGACATACAGCAGCTATAGATGGACTAGAATCTTCTCCTGGTGGTGGATGTGTCACATCAGCACCAAAGACAATTGTAGGGATATCAGTGAGGAAGGGTATTCTTCTAAGAACTGCCTGCTCCAGGACAGAGTTTCTTCCACCCACCTGAAGTAAAAGTGTACACCAAAATATTGGTAAAAGACGACAGAATCTCTCTTGAAAACTCTTAAACAGCTTTGCAATACTAGGCATGACAAACCTTGACATTTATCTTTAGAGCAAGGTTTTCAAGATACTGTTTGTTGGGTCTCAATAAATTCTTTGGCTGACAGCATTGGGACACAATTCCCAAATCTGTTTCACAGACTCGCTTAATCATCCCTGAAAAACAAAGATGTCATCCAAGATAAATCATCATTCAACTTTCAACTACATTACTTCAATATTGTGGTGCTATGTCTTTCCTACTGTTTGTCAATTAATCAACAATCTGATATCACCCCCTCGACAATCCAATATAACTCACCATAATATCCAGTAACTTCCGGTAGAATAACAATTAACAGCTGAAGATGTTTCAATTGATGCTCCATGGTGGCTAGCTTTTGAGTTGATGCTGTATGGATATCAACCAGAGTCTTCTCAATCTGCCCAGCATGTGCTGAGCGAATGGGCACCAAAGGCTGAGGATTGAACACCTACAACCAAGCACAAGAAGTCAGACCAGGCATGCGACTTGATAAGCACTTGCAACTGCACAACTATAGCCTTACCATCCCTTTACTACAGCACATTTCAATCAGTGCCTTGCAGAACGGTGATGGATCAACCCGTGAGAAGCTGACACAAGTCCAAGTGTCTACCTTGCCACCATTGACCATTTTCTAAACAAAAATCACAGATTGAGCCATAAATACTTGCAGTGGATAATGACATGATAAAATATTCAAGAACATGTCCACCACTGTATATGACAGCTTTTGACAAAATGGGAACAGATGCATTTGCACTCAGTTCAGTTCAAGTACTATATACAACGACAGCATACCCAATATTATCCCACACTATATGGTTTAGGAGGGTAGCGTGTACACAGACCTTACACCTACCTTGTGAGGATAAAGAGGCTGCTTCAAATAGACCCTCAGCTCAAGAAAACATAAGCATCACATTAATGAAAATATAAAAGACAGTATCAAAAAGCCATATAAAAGCAGAATAAAAACAACAAGACAGTAAAGCCAAGTTCTGTATGACTCAGAAAATAAACCCCACACTACATTCATATAATAAGAAATAAGGAATAAAGAGCAGCCCATCAAATTTAACACTAATAAGAACAAGAACTCCTAGAAAAATATCAGGAACAATAAGTATTCAAGTTTTTACCTAAAAACTCAGATGACTGCAAAAACACTCAAGAGGATAAGTGACAATCGAATACCTTATTAATCATGTTCCACTGACCAATCCTAGGATCCACTCGTGATTCTTGACCAGATTCATGATACTTTAGCTGCAAGACCAATAACGATGCAGATGCTAAACACACGTGAAATTAAAGCTTTAATGATCCATGAACATCAAAAACATAGCCCAAGGAATTACCATTGGAGGCTGAAGAACCCGTGCTTCAATGGTTGTGAGTTCGCTTCGAACTTCAATACCAAATTCGTTGACCATTTCGTCAGCAGCATAGTTGTTAGAACTCACAATCTACAGTAAAAAAGAGAAACATGTAATTAAAACACATGTTAAAAAACATGTGAAACTAATTGCGAGGACTCGTGTTGTCTAGATCTGATGTATACATGCCTTTTGAATGCTTTTCTCTCTTTCAGCAGGTCTCTGACAAGTTGCCTTTAGCATCTCTGTGACCTGCCTGCCACTCAACATTTTTGTGAATCTTTGTCCTGGAACGATTTTGCAAATCTGAAAGCAAACATATCAGAAGAGAAAAATTGTACACGCAGGGAGATAACAGCAATAGCAAAGGCCAAAAATAAAATGAAAAGAAGCAGAATGGCACTAAGAGTAAGTAACCTCCATAGGCAGATACACGGGCTTTGCATCACTGCCCGCCTGAATCGCAGGCAACATTGGAAACCTAAGCACAATGTTGTACTTCTGCCTGAAGTAGTCAACAACTGATGACTTCAATCCAGTGCCATCAACGGAAAACCTTAATCAATAGAAATTGTCAAAAACCATAATCCTGAAAAAAATAATTGCAACAGCTAACAACACAAGAAGAGCGAAACTAATAAACAAGGCTATAGCCATACTAGAGATAATTCCTTCAAACAAATCCTACGAATATAGAACTAAAAAGAGCACATTGAACAATACTGATAGATGTTGCATTAAATTGATGGTGAAGTTGACATGCTTAAAAGCCTCGCAGTATTGAAAGCATTAACTTCTTTGATAAGGGGTGTTAAAAGCTTTAACGAATTGCAAACCCATAAAATAACAACCATAACAATTATAAGAAGCTTGTGAAGTGAGTCTAATTGTCTCACTTAAGTCATAGTACCCAAACTAATGACATACATTATTTCCTTCACTGGTTGAGCGGACAACCCGGAGATCCTGTAGCGTCTGATGCCCCGATGACTCACCTCAACTTTAACACCTTTCAGAACCCTTTTGACCTGAAATTAATAGTGAAACAAATGTATGATCTATGTGAAATAGAATGAACATCTAAAACATTTTTCAGATAAGTAGAATAAACATCTAAAACACTTCCAAACTAATATCCAGAGGATATCTAGAGATATAATGACCCTACAAATCGTCAATTTTCTTTGACAGACACTTCTCAAAGACTTCAACTTGTGGCAAACATAAACAGAGCACAAATAACAACTACCAATAAGCAATTTTCAGTCACCTTGATACGGTCGCGATCAGACATCAACCTATTAAGATCCCTGAGGTTCAAGTACCTCGCAACATACTCATGTACATAAATAGACTCATAGAATGCTCTGGCTGACATATCTGTAGCATAGTAGCAGGAAATAGCATGTTAAAAAGGAAGTAATCCAATTAGTCTGAAAGAAGCCAAAAAAGAAAGCTAAAAACACAAAATGTAACAATCCACGTCCCAGGCTTCGTTGTGGGTTCATACCAATATTTAGAGAGAGTCCCATCTGGGTTGGCCGTAGACTTTGATAATACCCTTTCCAGTATTCCAAACCATCAGTAAGCAAACCACAATCTCCCAATGTCTGATGGAAAAAGGACCTTCCCACTACTTCATATCTGCAATTGACAAAGCTCAAGATGTCTCAATTATCACTCAAAAGGTAAAAGGGAAAAGAATACAAATAGCTAGGAACATACTTGGCTGATGGTGATGCTCGAAGCACCACATCCAAAGCTTGTATAGTTTCTTGTGGGGCATCTGATTGCCTACATTGCAAGAACTGTTTCAAATGGTGAAGATCAGCTTTGGTAGCAAACTTGATAGAGACCTTAAACTCTCTTTCCCTCCTGACACAAAACCAAACAAAACAGTGCAACAATAGTCCATAAAAAAAACACTAATAAATAAAAACAAGACAGTGGTAAATCATCAAAAACTATTAATCTATAGCTCAAGCCTTGGAATCCTGATGAGCTTGGAACTAAAATTATCGCCATGGACTTGATCAATTTACAAGGAAAAAAACTATAGTGCTTGAAAACATGTAAACACCAAAAGCAAAACTTACTTTGCCCCACCACTATTACCATCTAGCTTGATAACGAAGTCCTTGGAGGAGAATGGGAGCGGCCCAGCAGTGTAAACACTCTTCCCACCATCATATGCTAAATTCCGACAACCCAAGTGTGATTGTTTATAGTCATTAACTAGCTGGCTCATAATCTCTCTGCATACTTTCTTTGACAGAACCTCTGGAGAGATTGTAACCTGACAATTCAATATTAGAAGTTATTGATAAAGGGAAAATTTGACATGTAGCATCGAAGAATGGATCAACAGGGATTGAAGTGGCAGCAAGTGTGCTCGGCACATATCAGATTAACAAAGAAGCCCAGGATTTACCAACATTTGAATATGCAAAGACAATACCAGCGCTATGACTAACTCTACATTTGGTCCATCATGAGACGCATCTAAATTTTTACTAATAGCTATGAAATAACATTGTTAGGACACAAGGACAAAACAAATTTTAAAACCACATCAAATTTTGTTAAACTCAGATGAAGTTTCAGTAAATTCCAAATATTATAGAAATTAAATATTAATTAAGTTAGAAATTACTGGTCGTAATTAATAAACGTATTTATATGCATAATGACACATAGGATGTAGATATATACATAAACGATGCTAGACACGCAAATACATATACACAGAGAGATACAATTACACTTCAGCGCTAAATACCCACATACGCACCAAAAATTAATATGGTATTGGACACCACACGTATAGTGTTACATATATACAGACGTTCAGGTATATAACTATACGTACGTACGTACCCACACACATACAAAAATATATACAGATGTGCGCACACACACAAAGAGAGAGAGACAGAAGCATGTTGTTAGCACATGGTAGTAACAAAATTATTTATAAAACGTACGGAGAAAGAAAATGACGTTTAGCATGATTACCTAACACATATTAACTAGTAACACTTAAATTACTTACATCATAGTGATGCAGATCCCGATCAGCAACATGAACGAGAAAATGATTTGCTCGTATGAGGCACTTTCGTCCAACAGTTCCGTATCCCGGTCTATTAGGAACCCGAATGCTTCTCGATGATGCCGGCGGCGGCGGCGGCTGTAGCGGTTGTACACCAGTCGCCGGTGCCGGTTGTTGCACAAGCTGGGCCACAACAGGACGTTGTGATGATGAAGGCTGAAGCGAAAGCTTCTGCTCTACCTCGCGAGACACCGATGAAACCGTCATCGCCGGTCGTTGAGGTTGAGCCGCCGGTGGAGCATTGAAAGCCGGCGAGCCTCCACTACTAAATGTTCCACGACCACCGGAAGAAGAAAGCCCTCCGGCGCCGCGACCACCGGAAGAAGACGAAGATATTCGACCACCGCCTCCTCTACCACCACCGCCTCGACGTCCGCGCCCACGTTCCGACATTGCTATCGACGCAACGAGAGAGAAAAGGAGTAAGTAGCAAATGCTCTGTAGTGCTGATTTTGCGTGTGTTGAGACGTGACCACGGAAGAAGTGGAGAAGACTGGGAAGTTGTATTTGCCTTTAAAAGAAAAACCGATTTTTGCTTGGACGAATTTACCCTCAGGCCCTCCACTCTAATGTTAATTATTTTCAGGTCCACACACACGTAATTTCCCTACTTTTCTGGAGTTTTAAATTTCCCTATTTTTACGATGAAAATTTTATAACGAGATAACCGCACGATTTACTTGTCAATATAGTAACCTAAAAAAAATATCACATGGCATAATTAGTTATTGGTTATTATTTTTAAATTTAAATATAGATATCTTATAATTAGATATAATTTAAAAATGAAAAATAATTATATAAAATAATAACTACCCATTCAAATTGGGTGGGAGTAGTTTTAATTTGGAGTTTATAAATTATCTTAAAATAAAAAGGCAAAAAAAATTTTAACTATAAAAAAATAAAAGAAAGAGAAGAAAAATTACCCATTCAAATCGGGATGTAGTTTCAAGTTGGATTTTAAAATAAAAAAAGAAATTAAAAAAAATAATACATTACCAATTTATATTGAGGATTAGTTTCAAGTTGGAGTTTTAAAATTATTTTAAAATAAATAAAACGAAAATAAAGACATAAAATAACTTTCAGAGAAAAGTATTTAATAAAGTAGTATGCTAATAAAAGTTTCTATTAGCAATGTAATAATATTAAATAGTAGATGATATAATAAAGAAAAATAGATAGCAAAAAAGTTATTCAAGCACTCCCCGTATAAGTCCCGTTAGTTTAACAAAGATTTTGTTCATTAATATTTAGATAATATTATTAAGAACACTAGAATAAAATTTAAAATAAAAAAATATTTCAACAGTAATAAATTATAAATCTTCTCATATATAAAAAAAATAAAGTGAATATTAAATATTGGCTAATATAATAAAAAAATATAGAAAAAAAAGTTATTCACTAACTATATAAGTACATTTGATTTAATAGAGATTCATTATTGGATATATCGTATTGATAAGTAAGATAACAATTGAATTTTATTAAAGCAATACAATCTAATAGGGTCAAACAAGCTCGATCATAATATAATTTAATTAATATTTTTTTAATACTGACCGCGCATCGCGCGTGTATGACTACTAGTACCTAATAATTTAGTAGGAGCATAGAGCTAATTTAGATCTCTAATCATCCGGTATTATATTTATTGGCGTGATTAATACGTAAAGTCCTTTAAGAAGTAAAATATATTTTCATTTTCAAATATCTTGGTTAGTGATTTAGGTGGGCGGAGAGATTGACGGGGATGTCACTCATCGTATAGGAGCAGGATGGTCGAAGTGGAGGCTTGCATCAGGAGTCCTGTGTGACAAGAAAGTGCCACAGAAACTCAAGGGAAATTTTTACAGAGCTGTAGTTAGACCTGTCATATTGTATGGGACGGAGTGTTGGCCGGTGAAGAACTCTCATGTTTAGAGAATGAAGGTTGCAAAGAGGAGGATGCTCAGGTGGATGTGCGGGCTCACCAGATTAGATAAGATTAAGAATGAAGTTATTCGAGAAAAGGTAGGGGTGGCCCTGGTGGATGAGAAGATGCGTGAAACGAGGCTCAGGTGTTTCGGGCATGTGCGGAAGAGAAGTCCTGATTGTGAGCACGTGATTTTTGCCTTACTTGAGAAATACTCCCAGAAAATTCAAAAATAAAAATAGTTTGGTGTTGGGTATGATTTTTGTGATTTTGTGTTATTTTACCTTTTGTGTGCACGTTTATTTATTTAAATTAAAAATACAAAAAATATATGCTAAGTTTTGCATTTTTAGTGTTTGATATCGAAGTCATGTGATTTACATTTTTAGGTGATATATAATTGTGTGGGATGATTGTATGCATATATATATATATATATATATATATATATATACATGTACATATATATATGTGTAGTAATGAGATCAAATTCGGCCATAGTTTAGTCCAGGAACACCAGGCCCAAACGAAGCCCAATCCGTCCAGCATCTGTCACTGGGGCATTCGATCTGGACCGTTGGATTTTATCATCCAACGGCCCAGATTAATCCTTTAATTCCAAACATACCCGTCCAGCCTGTGTAACGCTCGATCTGGACCGTTGGATCTTATAATCCAACGGCCCAGATTAATCCTTTAATTTCAACATACACTCAGGTTATGATTTAACCAAACGACGTCGTTTGGTTTAAGTGAGGGGATCCTGATCGTTGATCGTAAATGATCCAACGATCAGGATTCAATCTCATCTCTGGTATATATTCCTCATTCCATACCCCGCCCCCCTTTCAGACCCCCCCCCCCGTTTCGTCTCTCAGGAGCTCTCAGAGACCTAGCGTAACGCCGCCGTGCCCCGCCTGCCGGAAATCGCCTCACGGCGGTTCCGGTAGGCCAATCACCACCAAACCAATGCCAAAACCTTCCCCTCACCTCCCCCATCACGAACCCAGCCCCCACTAACCTCGAATCATGCCGGAGCTCCTCGAATCTTCATTTGAAGATTCGAGTCAAACTCGAACCTATGCCAAATCGCCCCAAATTCACACCACAGTCTCCCCACACCTCCCCCACACTCCCATTGGCATTGGTTTGCTTCGAATCTAACCAAAAATACAAAAGCCCCAAATCCGAGCCCAAGAACCCTAATTTTGAAGTAACTCAATTCAAGCCGGGTTAGCCGCAATTGAAGTCCAAGGGACTTTAGTCCAGGTGTTCTCAATCGAGAACATCTTGATTAAAGCCCGTTTGGCTTCAATAATTCCGAGTCTTAGCTCGAAGCTTGGTCGGCAGTTTCCTTATGAGGTATTCATTCCTTCTTTGGTCAATTTAATTCGATTTTTGTGAATATGTGTGTTGTTTTATTCATTGTTTCAATTCTCATCTAGCATGCTTCTCATTTCTCATAAACAGTCGATTTGTTCTCCTCCTTTGAGGCCTTTTATTTGGCCAATTCCCGCTGTTTTTAGTTGTTAAGATGAATCATAGGTTCAATGTGATTAAAGTCGTCAAGCAATTAATTCATATTTTTGATTAGTTCCTTGATCCCTGAATCTGCCTGATGCAATTCATTGGTGTAGGGCTTGTCATTGTTTGATTCAGATTAAAGGGGGATAATTGGTTGTAGTTAATAGGTTAATTGTTTAATCACAAGGGCTAGTGGAACTGAGCACTGCAGGGCATCCCACTGAGGCTCCTGCCACCACCATTGTTTAATGCTGAGTCCATACTTTGGACAGTGGACAGTGGGTTTGCAGGGAATATGATGGGTTGGGAAGTCAGGGTAGGGGGTAACCTTAGGGGGCAGGTGTTCTGGAGGGACTTTTAGCTATAAATATAGCATCAAACTGAACCTATAGGGGATATACATTGATAGGGATTCATACAGACACTTGAGAGCATCTGGGAGAGGATACTTGGAGAGCAAATATACATACAGTCGGGGACATCTTTGGAGAGTACCTGGAGAGCAAAAAAACACACACATTAGAGAGAACACTGGAGAGTAATAGTTAGAGAAAAGATAGGAGCAGAGATATTTTTGATATACACATACAAAGTCACTGTTTCATTGATTTTTGGCTACTGTCTCGTGTGCTTTGGTTCAATAGCTGAGTGTTTTTGGCCATTTGGTTGTTTGTTGTTCTTGTGTGGTTGGTGCTGTGCCATTGTTGTGATTGGTTCAGTGGTTGAGGGCTGTGGTAACTCCTGTGTTTCTGTTGAAGCATTATTGGGTCGGTTGGTTATTGTGTTGTGGCTAGACTCTAGTTCGTGGTTGTCTGTGTCAATTGCTGGTGTTGCTGGTCTTGAGTGTATGCTGTTGCTGTGTTGAGGTTGCTACTGGTGGTCATTTGTGTGTTGTTGTTGTGTCTGTGTTGCTGCTTGGTCCAACACAGTGTTGGTCCTTCTATTGTTTGAGTATTGCTGCCAGTTCATTGCTAGTGTGTTGCTACTGTTGGTCCACTGCCACTCTTTTGTTGTTCTCTTGGTCTATTGTGCTGCTGGTTGGTCTATTTGGTTGCTATTGTTTGAGTATTGCTGCCAGTTCAGTGCTAGTGTGTTGCTACTGTTGGTCCACTGCCACTCTTTTGTTGTTCTCTTGGTCCATTGGTTGTCACTGGTTGCTGGGGCTATTGGTCTATTTGATTGCATTGGTTGTTGTGGCTGTTTGGTATACTGTTGATTGCTGTTGGTTTACTGTGGTTATTATTGGTCTTTGGTTGTTGTTCCTATTACTGTTCTTGTTGCTGTTGCTGCATTGCCATTGCTCACTCTTCCTTGTTCTTCCGCATTCCAGGTACACACCTCTGTTATTGTAGTTCCTTGGTACGAAAAGAATGAAGTTTGAAGCTTGTGCATAAAGTCTATTGAAACATGTAGTCGTTTATAGTTCTTACGTTTAATTACATTCTGTTATTCTTCAATTAAATTTGTATTGCTAGTTTTGTTACGGAAAATGTAGCTAGACCAAAGATACACTATCATTAGATATGCACGTAAACCCGAATTAGTCTGTTGTATCTTTGTTCAATCTTCTTTACTCGTGTGTATAATCTCCAAACCTGTTAAATGATAGACCTTATGTTAAAAGCAAGATTAGCTAGGGAGTTGTTACTCAACGGAATGACGTAATTAGATTAAAAAGAGTCGGGGGTGCATTTCATGTGACCCGACCCCAATTTTGGGCAAGAATGAACAAAGCGTGTCAGGAACCACAGGCGCATTTCATGCGGTGCGGTTCGTAGCAAGTTTTAAGTAATTTGGAATCAACTCTTAAGTAAGATACAGTGGGATGTAGTTCGCTTTAGATTTGAATCAAAGGTACGCCTCGCCCAAATAGTTACACTAATCACATAGCCGTCATAGATGTACATATAAATACTTAGGTTTCGAGATGCGTCGTTTCTTAACGAATATCACGCCTTTCTCAACAGTGTAAATAAGTAGTTGATCCGGGCACATATTTTAGTTTTACCTTTTTAAATACGGGTGTGCATTTCATGTGACCCAAATCCAAACCTCGAAATGTTGAATAAGAATATGTTGAGGATCCGGGTGCATTTCATGTGACGTGATTCGAAAGCATATTTTTAAGCAACTTTCTCTTTCGTAAATCACAACCAATAATAAAAGCGGTAAAAGGGGTATTAACTTGCACTAAGTATATAATTGTAAAAAGCAGATAGATAAGCCGAACACGACAGTTGAGCGACCGTGCTAGAACCACGGAATTCGGGAATGCCTAATACCTTCTCCCGGGTTAATAGAATTCCTTATCCGGATTTCTGGTTCGCGGACTGTTAAATAGAGTCATTCTTTTCCTCGATTCGGGATTTAACCGGTGACTTGGGACACCATAAATCTCCCAAGTGGCGACTCTGAAATAATAAAAATAAATCCCATCTCGATTGTCCTTTAATTGGAAAAACTCTTTGCATCCTTGCGGGTGCGTAAAAAAGAGGTGTGACAGCTCTGGCGACTCTGCTGGGGACTTGTTTTTAGAATTCGAGCTCGGAATAACTGTTGTGTTTGGCATATTTTATTATCTGATTTTTTTACATGTTGGCATCAATGTGCAAATGTTGTTTTTACTGCTTTGATATTGTGTGAATTGTACATATAAATTGTGCCGGAACCAATCTCCTCTCTGAGTCTTCTAAATCATGAAGAAGGGTGCACTTCGTGTGACTTCTTTTCTGTATAGTGTCTAATTCCCATTTTAGAACGAGGTTTGGATAAGTTGCAAAACCGGTGAAACTTCTGTATTCCCGGGTTGCTGCCTCCTCCTCGGCTCGAGCTGTCCGCTCGGGTAAGCCAAGTCTAGAACAGATAAACCCAGGGTTTTTAAACCTAGAATAACAAAGCTTCATGCCGGATCCCTAGTAGGAAACGTTTATTTGCATCATGTCGCATTTGGCTTAGGGGACTCAACACAGGGGTTGGGTCCGTCTAGGACAGGTGACCTGAAATGAACGGACTATCCTGCTGCATCCTGTTTGTCTTGCGCATTTATCTGTTATAGACTTGCATGCTGACCGGCTTTAGAGAATAAAAAAAAAAGAAAAAAGAAAAAAAAAAAGAAGAAAAAAGAAAAAATGTGTTTTGTTCTTAAGATGGAAATAGCTTATTTGTTTTCCTTTAGTAAAATGAATAAATAATGTCATTTGTTTCGTCAAAACCGAACTACGGGGGTTTGATTCTCATCGGATGTGAGATACGTAGGCAACCTCCATCGGGTCCAACTTCACCTTTTGAAAAATTAATTTTGTACTAAATAAGTCGGTGACGCTGTTTTCAAAAATAGCCGAATGTTCCCGGAAGGGACGCCGGAAGGCTAATTTCGTATAAACGGCCACCTTTGGGTCAATTTTGATTTCGATCAATTTACCCCACAGCCTTAAAAGCCTTCGTCCCCGAGACGTTGAAAGGCCGTGATTGAAAACTGATTTTTTATTTTTTTAGCAAAACAAAGTTGTTTTCTTATTTAAATCACCTTAATAAATGTGCGGGATGAGCACGAATCAGAATAAATCATTTTCAATCTTTAGTGAGGTCCCTCAGCAGCTCCGTATATGGTGGAACGATTTGGAAGACAGTAGCAAAAAGGTCGTAGGGAGAATTTTGGGAGGTTTGGTTGATCTGTTGAATATCGAGCCAAGGGAGGACATCATCAAGGCACTGGTATCTTTCTGGGATCCGACCCGCAATGTGTTCCGTTTTGTTGACTTTGAATTGACGCCCACATTAGAGGAAATTGCGGGCTATGCAGGACTTAATGGGAAATTAAGAGGGCAATACCTACTCTCACCAAGACCGGTATCTCCACATGGGTTTCTGGATCTGCTGAGCATTAGTCGGAAGGTGAAAAATGATGATCTGTTGAAAGGGTATTGCGATCTTCAATTCTTATATCAACGGTACGGCACTCCTCGGGGTTTTGAAGAGTCAAACCTTGGACTGACTCACGCAGGGAATAGAACCAAGTGGGAGGCCAGACGAATTCTAGCATTCCTAACGACATTCTTGGGGGTTGTGATTTGTCCGCGTGAAGATAAGAAGATAGAGATAAGTCTGGTAGGAATAGCCGATGTTGCAATCAAAAAGGCTACCAGCACTGTGGTCCCTTTGGTTTTGTCCGAAATCTATCGAGCCTTGACTGTATGCCGAGAAGGGGGCAATTTCTTCCAAGGTTGCAATCTGTTACTTCAATTATGGATGCAAGAACACCTCCATCACCGAACACAATACATGAACCATGGGTTGACCGGAAAAAACTGTATCAGGGGTTTCGAAGAACGGATGATGGGTGCTGTATTCCCTGAAGGCGTCGAGGCATGGCTTGCACGACTGAGCTCAATAGAAGCCGATCAGATCGAATGGGCATTCGGGTGGCTACCCGATACTGAAGTAATATATATGGCAGCCGAGGAGTGTTATATCCTTCTGATGGGGATCCGCAGTGTCCAACCATATGTCCCTCACCGTGTATTACGTCAACTAGGAAGGTTTCAGGTTATTCCTACCGATCAAGACCTAAGGAAGTACGCCATTGAGTTGAGCCCGGGAGTTGTCTTCCCCGAAGAGAAGGTTAGAAGGCCGTGGCACGAATGTCGGTTCCTTGAGCCTAAAACCATGGTCCGGGAACTATCTAAGGGAGAGGTGGACCCAAAGTACAACGTGTGGTTCGGGAAAAGATTTCAGATTCGTCGGAAATGTTCTAAAAGGGCCCATGTCCAACAGTTCACAGAAGATTCACGGGAACAATGGGATTGGTTAGCAAAGGAGGAGGGGTATAGGACGAAGATTGGCAGGATAGAACAGCAGGTCCGGGACCTTCAGTTCGAGAAGAACATGCAAGCCGCCACCGACGAAGGAGACAAAAAGAAGTTGGCACAAGAAAAAGACTTCTTGAGAGCTCAAATCCAGCAAATGAAAAGAGATGCTGACAGACAGTCGAGGAGTCGGGCGGACGAAAAATTGATAAGGGGTTTGAGAAGCCAAGTCACCGACATCCAAAGAGAATTGGACGAGTCAAAAGCCCAAATAACGAGGATCCGTGCTAGCTGGAAAAAGGAAGCACATCAACATGCACTTCACCTAAAGCGGGTGGAAGAAGATTACACCGATATCATCACTAACCTGAGGGAAGCAAATGTTGTCCTTAGGGAGCGGGTTTTCAAGCAAGCCCAAGATGCCGGAGCAGACCTCGACCGCTGCCACAATTTGATGGCCCGACTGCAAGGGCAAGTGGATAGGCTCCTAGATCAAGTCACCAACAATGCTCGAAGATTGGGGGCGAAAAACCAGCAAATAGAGCGGCTACTCGGAGAAAGGGACATGATCAAGGATAGAATCGGAGAAATCGGGCACTATGTCACCATGAAGTGCCTGGCTTGTGAACGAATGCCCCGCGCCGACCTTTTCGCTTCAATTATGGGTTATGTTCATCGGATCATGGAAGAGTTGAGGGAACTGCACAAGGACCTCACACCGAGGCCTGCGGCAAGGCCGAATGATGCCTCGCAGGCCCCCAGGGATTTTAGGGCATTAGACTTTTGATTGAAAATGTATTTTGAAATGTTGAGTCAAGCTAGTTGGCATTTTTATCTTTACTTTCCCAAGTCAAGCATTTTCTTTTGTTTTGCTGATTGTTGTAAGACGTGTTTTGTAACTACACGGTTTTATTTGATATAAAAGTTACTGAATTTTGCCACAATCTTGTTACCAGAACTACGCTCGGTCTGATTCACGCGGGGTCGTGATACGTAGGCAATCCACATAAGATTCGACCACCACTAAAAAGAAAGAAAAAGAATCCAAAGGCTAAATAACAATAAGGCTTGCAAAGATAGTCGAAAAAGAAAAAAAGAAAAAGAAAAAGAAAAAGAAAAAGAAAAAGGGCCGGAATGACGCATGTTAAAGAGTACACGTAGAAAGGGTTATTTGGTTAGGTGCATTGCATCCAACGTGCTATAACATATCTGTCAAACTCGGTGAACTAACAAGTTTGTTGCGTATTCCGGAAAGTTTAGCAGTTGGTTTGACAGAATATACTGGCCAGCCATCACTACCGCACTAGATCCAAAGGACCAGTTACAGTAAGCATGTCGAGTTCTGGCAAGAGTCTTGAGGAAGAAAAATCCGAGCTACAAATCATGAAAGAAGAGGTAGACCGGTTAAAACAACAGATAACAGAGATGCACCTGGCCTGGGCCAGGGAACAGTCTTCACCAAACCGCCCTACCCTCGCCTCAGCTCCGGAACATCCGCCCGTCGATCCTTCGACAAGCGCCCCGAGCTATCCATACTTTCAGGGGGAAAACCCATATGCCACCCACATTCCACCAGCCAAACCAAATCCTCCTCCAGTCGCCCCTGTTTTTGTAGCACCTCCACCTGCTCCTCTGCAAAGGCCGGCCAGCGAGCCATATGTTCGGATCCATGACAACTCTTACTATCCTCCAGAGCCTACTTTCAGGGCTCCTGAACCACAATCACATACACCTCACTGGGACAATCCGGCAGAACCGGAAAAACACTTCCAAAGTTCGGAGCACGAGGAGGTTGCCAGAAAAGTTAAAAGCCTGGAGCAGTCCTTCAGGAACATGCACGGTTTAGGCAATCAGGTCAGCGTCGCCTATAAGGATCTGTGTCCATTTCCGGACGTCCAGTTGCCAGCAGGGTTTAAAATGCCCAAATTCGACCTATACGAGGGGCATGGTGACCCGATGGCCCACCTGCGAGGGTTTTGCAGTAAAATGAGAGGGGCCGGAGGACGGGACGAGCTTCTGATAGCTTACTTCGGCCAGAGTCTGGGAGGATCGGCGTTGGAGTGGTACACTAGACAGGATCCCAGTAGATGGTTTACGTGGGATGATTTGGCTCAAGCTTTTATCGGCCAGTTCCAATACAATCTTGAGATAATCCCCGACCGCCTATCGTTGCTAAAACTAGAGAAGAAGCCTGCTGAAAGCTTCAGGGAATTTGGTTTCCGATGGAGGGAACGGGCGGCCAGGGTGGATCCGCCGATGAGAGAAAGCGAGATGGTGGACTACTTCTTGCAGACATTAGAGCCCACCTACTTCGGACATCTGGTAACGTCCGTGGGCAAATCATTCACTGAGGTGATAAAAATGGGGGGTATGATCGAGGAAGGTTTGAAGGCCAACAAGATCATGAGTTACTCAGCACTGAAAGCCACCACTCAGGCTATCCAAAGTGGTGCTGGAGGAGTACTGGGGAAAAAGAGGAGAGAGGAAGTTGCGGCCGTCGAGTCCGGGGCATGGTTCAGAAATAGAGGCCCCGCGCCCCAATATAGCCCACCCCAACCTCACCACCAAAACTACTCTCACGACCCATATAGCCACCCGCGACATTATTATCCCGCACCGATCCCCATTTCTTGTCCACGCATGCACGATCCTGTTACGCACCTCCCGTTCGTGCACCGTGGCGTGCACGAACCCCAGAACAATCATCCACCCCCAAGAGCTTACAGAAACCCCTCGGGCGCGAGTTTCCGTCCGAACCAGGCATTCAGGGGCGACAGGGCGCCGAGGCCAAAAACTTTCACTCCCTTAGGAGAGTCTTACACCAGTCTGTTCCACCGGTTGAAGCAAGTAGGTTTGCTAAATCCGGTTGAAGCTAAGCTGCCAAACCCTCTTCCGAAGAACCTGGACCATTCAGTAAATTGTGCCTACTGCTCGGGATGTCCGGGACATGATACAGAAAAGTGTTGGAGGCTGAAGACGGCCATCCAGGAGCTCATTGACACCCGCAGGATCGAGGTCCAGACTCCAACAGAGCCCAACATCAACCAAAACCCGCTTCCAACTCATCATGAGGCCAATATGATCGAGTTGGTACGGGTGGAGGAAGGAAAGGAAAAAGCCTCTCAGACTGTAATGATGATTAAGTCTAGCGGGGCAGGAACGAGAAAAGGGCCAAGCTGTGATGAGTCGCCCGGTTGCAAGAAAGACATACCAGGAGAGTCGGAAGCAGGAAAGGAAAGTGTGAACGAAGTACCGGTGAAGCCGGCCAAGATAGTTGTACCAGGGGCAACAATCAAGCCCATCTTGACAGTAGCAGGCATTCGAATGGATCCTTTCATCATCCAGCCGGCAACACAGCTGCCAGTAACTGACAGCCGGGCTGTCCCGTGGAATTATGCTCGGATTACAACGACCTACAGAGGAAAGGAGGTGAAAGAGGAAGTTTGTGAAGCCCAAGGGTTGACCCGCTCGGGGAGATGTTTTGCCCCTGCGGAATTGAGGAAGACCACTCCGGCAGTATTGAAAAAGCCGGTCACCGATGAAGAAGCGGAAGAATTCTTGAAAAAGATGAAGCTGCACGACTACTCCGTCTTAGAGCAGTTGAAGAAGACTCCGGCGCAAATATCATTGCTATCTTTGCTGATACATTCGGAAGAACATCGGCAAGCATTGATGAAAGTCCTGAATGAGGCACATGTACCGGATAAAATCTCAGTGAGCCATTTGGAGAAGATCACCGATCGGATCTTCGAAGCAAATCGGATCACCTTCACCGATGACGAGTTGCCTGAGGAAGGCACTGAGCATAACGGGGCTTTATATCTTACGGTGAAGTGTGAAGAGGCGGTGGTTACCAAAGTCTTGGTCGATAATGGGTCCGGTGCTAACATTTGTCCTCTCTCTACACTGGGCAAATTAAAAGTAGACATCGGCGGGGTACGCGAGAACAGGGTATGTGTTCGAGGGTTTGACGGAGGAGGCAAAGCATCGGTTGGTGACATAGTGCTAGTCTTGACAATCGGGCCGGTGGAGTTCACCATGGAATTCCAGGTGTTGGACATGGTGGTGTCATATAACCTCCTAATAGGGCGACCGTGGATTCATGCCGCAAGAGCGGTTCCATCCAGCTTACACCGGCTCGTCAAGTTTGAATGGGACCGGCCAGGAGATCGTCGTCCGTGGAGAGAACGATCCACGATCGAGGCACCGTCGTTCCACTTTGTTGAAACGAGAAGAAGATGTTGGGCGCGTGGGTGTATCGGGTACGCGATGTGGTGTCGCCCACCGGAGTTCGGAAGGGGAATGTATTCCGGCGATAGAACAATTACTTGCGGATGTCATGGTGGCGCGTGAAATGTTGCGACATGGTTTCGTACCGGTAAAGGGCTAGGTGCGTCTCTGCAAGGAATCATACGACCGGTATCGGTGGTCGAGAACTTGGGAACCTTCGGCTTGGGATTCCGGCCAACCTCGAGAGGACATCCGGCGAGCAAGAGGAGTAAGCGAGAAAACATGGGTGCTCCCAAAGCACTGTTCCGCGCCTTTCCCGATCTTTTGTCGGGGTCGGAGCAAGAGGACATCCGGCGCCGAAGATTCCCGGTCCTACGGTCAAGCCAGACGAAGAGTTCTTCGGGAAGTTCGAAAACCTATTCACGGATGTATGTATGCTCGAGGACGGTGAAGGATCTAGTCACGCCGAGATACAATTTGTGGGACCAAAGGCAAAGCTGAATAACTGGAAGGCTACTCCTCTCCCTGTTCCGGAAGGAGTCTTGGTAGTTTGTCTTGGATTGTTTTTCTTTCGAAATTTTGTATTGGGGGTTTGTCCCCGGAGTAAAATCCCGTTTGTTTTGTTCATTTTTGATTTTAGTTTGCAGTTTGTTTTCCCTTTGTACGATTCCCATCAATGAAATTTGGTTCCTTCGTATCTAATTTTGTTTATCTTTTCCTCTTTTTACTTTTCTGAACAGCCTTCTTGCAACTGATCTTAATGATATGGCGTGCTTAAAGATTAATCAACCCAGTCTAGAAAGTCAATCGGGTTTGGAAATAATAACACATGAAATAAGAAGTGACGAGAGTGAGTCAGAGTACGGCGATGATGAAGCCGTAGAAGAAATCGGTGAAGAATTAAGTCACTTCGAGGAAAAGCCCAAACCGAATTTAAATGATACTGAGGCCGTTAATCTAGGGAATGCGGATGACGTCAAAGAAACCCGGATAAGTGTCCATATTGAACCCAATCTGAGAGAAGAATTGATCAAAACACTCATGGAGTTTAAAGATATTTTCGCATGGTCGTACGACGACATGCCAGGACTCAGCACTGATCTAGTGGTTCATAGATTACCCACCGATCCGGCATATCCTCCCGTCAAGCAAAAGCTGCGGAAATTCAAGACGGAGATGAGTGTGAAGATTAAGGAGGAGGTAACCAAGCAGTTGCAGGCGAAAGTCATTCGTGTCACTCGATACCCTGAATGGTTGGCTAACGTAGTACCGGTGCCAAAGAAAGACGGAAAGATCAGGGTATGCGTGGACTATCGCAATCTCAACAAGGCAAGTCCTAAGGATAATTTCCCACTTCCCAATATCCATATCCTGATTGATAATTGCGCCGGACGCGAAATTGGATCCTTTGTGGTCTGTTATGCGGGATATCATCAGATTTTGATGGATGAAGAGGACGCAGAAAAGACGGCTTTTATCACACCGTGGGGGACTTATTGCTACCGAGTGATGCCGTTTGGTTTGAAGAATGCGGGAGCAACATATATGAGGGCGATGACTACGGTATTCCATGACATGATACACAAGGAAATTGAAGTGTACGTGGATGATGTGATCGTGAAATCCAGACGTCAAGAAGACCATGTTGCTAACCTCAGGAAGTTCTTTCAAAGACTTCGAAGGTACGACATCAAGCTCAATCCGGCCAAATGCGCATTCGGAGTTCCGTCGGGAAAGTTGCTAGGATTCATCGTCAGCCGACGGGGCATTGAGTTAGACCCATCCAAAATCAAGTCCATTCAGGAGTTACCCCCGCCAAAAAATAAAACAGAGGTAATGAGTCTGTTGGGAAGGTTGAATTACATCAGTAGGTTTATTGCCCAGCTTACGGCAACCTGTGAACCCATATTCCGTCTATTGAAGAAAGACGCTGCGATAGAATGGACGGCAGAATGTCAGGAAGCATTTGACCGGATCAAAGGGTATCTGTCAAATCCACCCGTACTAGTTCCGCCTGAGCCAGGTAGACCCCTGATTCTCTATCTGACGGTCTTGGAGAGTTCGTTTGGCTGCGTACTGGGGCAGCATGATCTTACTGGCAGGAAGGAACGGGCCATTTACTACCTCAGCAAGAAGTTTACAGTCCACGAGGTCAAGTACACTCATCTAGAAAAGACATGTTGCGCCCTGACTTGGGTAGCCCAAAAGCTGAAACACTATTTGTCTTCTTACACCACTTACCTCATTTCGCGTTTGGATCCGTTGAAGTATATTTTCCAGAAACCTATGCCTACGGGGAGGTTAGCAAAATGGCAAATATTACTTACGGAGTTCGACATCATATACGTGACAAGGACGGCTATGAAAGCTCAAGCCCTGGCCGATCACTTAGCTGAAAATCCCGTTGATGACGAATACGAACCTTTGAGGACGTATTTTCCAGATGAGGAAGTATTGCAGATTGAGGGGTTAGAACTAACCAAGGATCCAGGATGGAAGCTCTTCTTCGATGGAGCGGCAAACGCAAAAGGAGTCGGAGTAGGGGCTGTGCTCATATATGAAACAGGACATCATTATCCTGTTACTGCTCAACTGCGTTTTCACTGTACCAACAATAACATGGCTGAGTACGAGGCATGTATCTTGGGGTTGCGATTAGCGGTGGACATGGATGTACGGGACGTCTTGGTCTTGGGGGACTCGGACCTTCTGGTACATCAGATTCAGGGAGAATGGGAAACCAGAGATTTAAAGCTTATCCCATATCGTCAGTGTTTGCATGATTTGACCAAACGCTTTCGATCGGTAGAGTTCAGGCACATCCCGAGGATGCATAATGAGGTTGCCGACGCGTTGGCTACTTTAGCATCAATGCTACATCACCCGGACAAGGTTCGTGTCGATCCGTTACATATCCATGTCCGGGATCAACATGCTTATTGTAATGTGATAGAGGAAGAGGTGGATGGTGAGCCGTGGTTTCATGATGTCAAGGAATACCTCAGGTTAGGAGTATACCCAGAGCAAGCAACTGGAGATCAAAAGCGAGCTATTCGGCGGTTGGCGAACGGATTTTTCCTTAGTGGAGGGGTGCTGTACAAAAGAACCCCAGATTTGGGATTGTTGAGATGTATAGATGCGAGTCAAGCCACAACAGTGATGACGGATATACACTCGGGAGTTTGCGGACCACACATGAGCGGATACGTATTGGCAAAGAAGATTCTTCGAGCAGGATACTATTGGCTCACTATGGAGCGGGATTGTATAAGTTTCGTGCGAAGATGCCATCAGTGTCAGATACACGGAGATTTGATTCATTCTCCGCCGACTGAATTGCATACAATGTCGGCACCATGGCCGTTTGTCGCATGGGGTATGGATGTTATTGGACCTATTGAGCCTGCGGCTTCCAATGGTCACAGGTTCATTCTGGTAACGATTGATTATTTTACCAAGTGGGTGGAGGCCGAAACATTCAAGTCAGTGACCAAGAAGGCGGTAGTGGACTTCGTACACTCCCACATCATTTGTAGGTTTGGAATTCCAAAGATGATCATTACAGATAACGGTGCAAATCTTAACGGTGGATTGATGAAAGAGGTATGTCAACAGTTCAAGATTACACACCGAAATTCCACACCGTATCGCCCAAAAGCAAACGGTGCGGTCGAGGCGGCAAACAAGAACATAAAGAAGATATTGAGGAAGATGATAGAAGGATCTAGGCAGTGGCATGAAAAGTTACCATTTGCGCTGTTGGGTTATCGCACTACCGTCCGGACTTCGGTGGGTGCAACGCCTTACTTGTTGGTATACGGGACTGAAGCAGTAATACCCGCAGAAGTTGAGATTCCATCCCTCCGAATCGTCGCTGAAGCTGAGATTGATGACGACGAGTGGGTCAAAACTCGATTAGAGCAGTTGAGCTTGATCGACGAAAAGAGATTGACAGCAGTATGTCACGGCCAATTGTATCAAAAGAGAATGGCGAGAGCATATAACAAGAAGGTACGTCCCGAGAAATTTGAACTGGGACAGCATGTGCTGAAGAGAGTTCTACCACATCAGGCCGAAGCGAAAGGCAAGTTCGCTCCAAACTGGAAGGGACCATTTGTGGTGACTAGAGTATTATCCAACGGCGCCCTATGTCTGACTGATGTCGAGGGAAGATGCACCGATATGGCTATCAATTCTGATGCAGTTAAGAGATATTATGTGTAATTCTTTAATGCATTTGTCAACGCTTGGTTTCGTTTGTGTGTATTTGGCATTTTTCGGAGAATGAAATGACAGAGGCAATTTTCTACTACCCAAACACTTTAACCTTTGTTTCCCCATTTGAGCCTTAATTGTTCTTTCATATACCCTCTTTTGGAATCATCAAGGAAGATGTGTAACAGAATAGAAAAGAAACAAAGAAGTAATACAAGAAAAAGTGAACTACGTTCGACCTGATTCCTCAAGAAGGATACGTAGGCGCCACACGGCTCGGTCATAATAAAATAAAAATCAAAAAAAATCCCCCAAGCAACAAAACTGGGGCAGAAGTCATTGTTTCGTTGGAAAGATAGTATGGATTCCGAAAGTTGTAATAAGCTAACCGTTGAGGCTAAACCCCTTTCTTCAGCCTCACGCGCAGAAACCACATTAAGAACCAGAAAGACCTCTCGATCAGTATTTGAGAAATGCCAAATCATGTGAATGAAAGCCAAGAGTGACATCCCGACCCTCGATTGAATTCAGGATGCACAAGCCGAAAAGGGATAACGCTCTAGAGGGAATCTCAGGGGTGATATCCCGCCGCAAGGAAAGAAAGCGTAAATGAGAGAGTCTTAACGGTGAAAACCCTCGCGGGCACCTTAAGGCGAAAGAAGTTGAGAGAAGTAAAATGAGAGAGTCTTACGGTGAAAACCTTTACGGGCACCTTAAGGCGACGGGAGATAGAGAGAAATGAGAGAATCTCGTTAGTGAAAACCCTTGGAAGGGCACTGTGAGGTGACAAGGCGAGGTGGTTACAAGATGTCTGCATGAGACAAGGTTTGGACATCCGTTTACCTCTAGCAGGACGCGGTATCAGAAAGTGATTGACATGAATAGGCTGGGTAGTTTAATCTCAAAGGCGCGGCATAACATTGGATCAGGCACACATTCAGATAAGTTTTCCTATTTTTGAGTTCAGAAAAGTTTTTCTCTTCTTTTGTCATTTGCGGTCGGTATTCTTTTCTTTTCTTTCATTTTCGAAAATTGATTTTTCAAAGCTTACTACCAAGTCTCCCGAAGCAGTATATTGAAAGTGAATAGGCATGGAACAAGGCAATGAGACAGAAGTCGTTACGATAGTGAGATTGGGATGACAGGCTGAGTGGAAGGTTCGCAAGAATTATGGAGTATGATGGACACATGTGGCATGTCCGAAAGATGATTTCACGCAACAGATCACCGGCTAAAAAGAGTCGGACCAAACCAAAGGTTGGAATAAAAGGAAAAGATGAGAGGTCGTTCGTGGAAAAAGCATCTTCCCAAGCAAGCGTCAACGTCGTCCTCAAAGTTCGAGAGAGGCCAAGCAGCTGAAAGAGAATGGCCTCAACAAGAGTGGCACGACCACTCGCGGCATTTTGAAACTAACAATTTTTCTTTGATTTAAAGCAGGAAAAGAGGGTCCGACGGCAGAAAAGCATACCGTCCAGAAGTTTATCACACTGGGGCAGAAAATTTTCTCCTGTTGCGAAAATTTTCTGGAAAGCAAGACTCAGAGGATAAGTGTAGAAAGCAACACAAAATGGGGGTGATCTTCGAGCCGGGCATCATCTCCAGCAGTTATTGGAAAAAGAAAAATGGCTTCGAGATTCCCCCAGCAGTATTACATTCCATAATTTGCTCGAGGAGGCAAAAGCGGGAGTCCCACAGAAGGTATGGGAAGAAGGAAGAGCATGAGGGGTGAAGGAAACAAAGAATACTTCCTCAGCAGCATCATCCCCAGCAGGAAGAGAAGGTGTTCCTAGAGGTAACGCAGGAAGAAGAAAATGGTACAAGAGGCGAAGGAAGGTAATCGAGATAGGATGAAATCAGTGAGATTGTAATTGAAGTCAGGGAGCCCGCCTGGAGAATAGAGTGGCGATTTAGTTTCGAAGTTGTAATTGAAGTCAGGGAGCCCGCCTGGAGAATGGAGTGGCGATTTAATTTTGAAGTAGTAGTTGAAGTCGGGGAGCCCGCTGGAGAATGGAGTGGCGATTTAATTTTGAAGTTGTAATTGAAGTCGGGAAGCCCGCTTGGAGAATGGAGTGGCGATTTAATTTTGAAGTCGTAATTGAAGTCGGGGAGCCCGCCTGGAGAATGGAGTGGCGATTTAATTTTGAAGTTGTAGTTGAAGTCAGGGAGCCCGCCTGTAGAATGGAGTGGCGATTTTATTTTGAAGTAGTAGTTGAAGTCAGGGAGCCCGCCTGGAGAATGGAGTGGCGATTTAATTTCGAAGTTGTAGTTGAAATCAGGAAGCCCGCCTGGAGAATAGAGTGGCGATTTAACTTTGAAGTTGTAGTTGAAGTCAGGGAGCCCGCCTGGAGAATGGAGTGGCGATCTGTTTAATTTGGTAGCGGTAGAATGTAACAGGAATCTCCAGCATGAATCCAAGTTCGTAAGAAGAGACGAAGCATCAGAAGGAACGCCAAGTGAGACAAGATGGCAAGGAGCGCGACAAGATCAAGTTAAAAAGGATAGATAAGAACTTGTAGTACTGTAACCTAGTCTAGCTTCTTGTTTTTGTTGCTTAGCGCGGTGTAACAAGGAAATCAGCTAAGCAGTGGTAACAGCAGTAACAGCGGCAACAGCAGTAACAGCGAGATCGCAACAGGCATGGTAGTCCCAGCTACCAGAACTTCCCGAACTACATTGACCTGATTCCCTTTTAGACAGGGATATGTAGGAGACCTTTGAAGCAAGGTTCGGTCAAAACTTTTCCAAAGCGCTTCATACGGAGTGTTCGAATAGGCAAAAATCGCTTATATCCGCTCATTTATCTTTGCACGAAAACTCTGCGTGTTTACGCGCAAAGAGGGGCAGCTGTGAGCACGTGATTTTTGCCTTACTTGAGAAGTACTCCCAGAAAATTCAAAAAAAAATAATAAAAATAGTTTCGTGTTGGGTATGATTTTTGTGATTTTGTGTTAGTTTATCTTTTTGTGTGCACGTTTATTTATTTAAATTAAAAATACAAAAATATATGCTAAGTTTTGCATTTTTAGTGTTTGATATCGAAGTCATGTGATTTACATTTTTGGCAATATGTAATCGTGTGCGTTAATTGTAGTAAAAAATAGCGGTGTTATAGGTTAGTATATATACATATGTGTGTATATGTATATATATATATATATGTATATATATACATATATATATATATATATACACATACACATATAATACATCATGAAGATCCGATCTGGGCCAAATCCAGTCTAAAAGCCAGGCCCAAACGGATTTCTTCTAATCCAGCCCAAAATACCCGTCCGGCTTCAGCCTGTGTAACACTTGATCCGGACCGTTGGATTTTATTATCCAACGGCCCAGATTAATCCTTTAATTCTAATATACATTCAGCCTATGACTTGACCAAACGACGTCGTTTGGTTTAAGTGAGGGGATCCTGATCGTTGATCGTAAGGCCCAGATCAATTGTTCAATTTTCAATACACCAAACACCCCCCCAAACCCATTGTATCATTTCATTTTCGTTCACCCGGTCCCCTTCAACCTCTCAAACACCCTAGCCGTCCACCACCGTGCGCCGCTGCCGGAAATCGCCTCACGGCGGTTCCGGTAGGCCAATGGCCACCAAATTAACACTGTAGAATCTCCCAAGCCCCCCCCATCACGAACCCAGCCTCCACTAACCTCGAATCATGCCGGAGCTCCTCGAATCTTCATTTGAAGATTCGAGTCAAACTCGAACCAATGCCAAATCACCCCAAATTCACACCACGGTCTCCTCACACCTCCCCCACACTCCCATTGACATTGGTTTGCTTCGAATCTAACCAAAAATGCAAAAGCCCCAAATCCGAGCCCAAGAACCCTAATTTTGAAGAAACTCAATTCGAGCCGGATTAGCCGCAATTGAAGTCCAAGGGACTTTAGTCTAGGTGTTCTCAATCGAGAACATCTCGATTAAAGCCCGTTTGGCTTCAATAATTCCACATCTTAGTTCGAAGTTTGGTCGGCAGATTTCTTGCAAGGTATTCATTCCTTCTTTGGTCGATTTAATGCGATTTTTGTGAATATGTGTGTTTGTTTTATTCATTGTTTCAATTCTATTCTAGCATGCTTCTAATTTCTCATAACAGTCGACCTGCTATCCTCCTTTGAGGCCTTTTATTTGGCCAATTCCTCTGTTTTTAGTAGTTAAAATGAATCATGAGTCCAATGTGATTAAAGTCGTCGAGGAATTAGTTCGTAACATTGGTCCTTGAATCTGCCCGTATGCAAGTGTGGGATTTGGTTACTGTTTGATTCAGATTAAAGGGATAATTGGTTGTAGTTAATAGGATAATTGTTTAATCACACACCCATACAAAGGGCTAGTGGAACTGAGCACAGCAGGGCATCCCCACTGAGGTCCCTGCCACCAGCCTTATTGTTTAATGCTGGAGTCCATACCTTGGACAGTAGGTAGTGGGGTTTGCAGGGAATATGATGGGTTGGGAAGTCAGGGTAGGGGGTAACAGTAGGGGCTGCTGGTCAGTTATAAGATGGGAGATAATCTGAGAGTAAAAGAGAGACAGGAGGAAAAAATATATACCTGGGAGAAACTAGAGAAAAGATAGAGTGTGATAAGCAAAAAGACCTGAAGAAAAATAGATACAAGAATACATATAGAAGGATACAGAGAAAAGGCTACTGTTTCATTGGTTTGGAGTCATTGTTTCCTCGAGTTTCTTGGCTACTGTCTCGTTGCCTTAGATTCAATAGCTGCTGTTAGTCGTTGTTGTTGTTGCTGTGTGTTGTTGCTCTTGGTCGATTGATATTGCTGGCTTGGTTGTTGGTTGCTGGCTGGTCTGTGGTGTTGCTGCCTGGATTTTTTTTGTTGCTGGTTGGTCTATTTGGTTGCTGCTTGGTTTGTTGTTGCTGTTAGACATTGTTGTTGTTGTTGTGTCTTCATTGCTGCTGGTTCACTTGGTTGCTGCCACTGTTTAGTGTCTGCTATTGGTTTAGTTGAGGGCTGCCATTAGTGGTTGTTGCTGTGGTATTCATTTGGTGTTGTTGGTTCATTATTTTGTTGGCTCTTGGTCTATTTGGTTGCTGGTCTGTTGGATTGGTTTACTGTTGCTGTTACTGCTCCTGCTACTGTTACTGTATTGCCATTGCTCACTCTTCCTTGTTCTTCCGCATTCCAGGTACACACCTCTGTTATTGTAGTTCCTTGGTTCGAAAGAATGAAGTTTGAAGCTTGTGCATAAAGTCTATTGAAACATGTAGTCGCCTAAAGTTCTTATGTTTAAGTACATTCTGTTATTCTCCAATTAAGCTTGTAATGTTAGTTTTGGTTATGGAAAAGTGTAGCTAGGCCAAAAATACACTGTCGTTAGATAAGCACGTAAACCTGAGTTAGTCTGTTGTATCTCTATTCAATCTTCTCTGCTCGTGTGTGTAATCTCCAAATCTGTTAACGTTAGACCTTACGCTAAAAGCAAGATTAGCTAGGGAGTTGTTACTCAACGGAATGACGTAATTAGATTAAAAGAGTCGGGGGTGCATTTCATGTGACCCGACCCCAATTTCGGGCAAGAGTAAATAAAGCATGTCATGAACCACGGGCGCATTTCATGCGATGTGGTTCGTAGCAAGTTTTAAGTAATTTGGAATCAACTCTTAAGTAAGATACAGTGAGATGTAGTTCGCTTTAGGTTTGAATCAAAGGTACGCCTCGCCCAATAGTTACACTAATCACATAGCCGTCGTAAATGTACATATAAATACTTAGGTTTCGAGATGCGTCGTTTCTTAACGAATATCACGCCTTTCTCGACAGTGTAAATAAGTAGTCGATCCGGGCGCATATTTTAGTTTTACCTTTTTGAATACGGGTGTGCATTTCATGTGACCCAAATCCAAACCCCGAAATGTTGAATAAGAATATGTTGAGGATCCGGGTGCATTTCATGTGACGTGATTCGAAAGCATATTTTTAAGCAACTTTCTCTTTCGTAAATCACAACCAATAATAAAAGCGGTAAAGGGGTATTAACTTGCACTAAGTACATAATTGTAAAAAGCAGATAGATAAGCCAAACACGACAGTTGAGCGACCGTGCTAGAACCGCGGAATTCGGGAATGCCTAATACCTTCTCCCGGGTTAATAGAATTCCTTATCCGGATTTCTGGTTCGCGGACTGTTAAATAGAGTCATTCTTTTCCTCGATTCGGGATTTAACCGGTGACTTGGGACACCGTAAAATCTCCCAAGTGGCGACTCTGAAGTAATTAAAATAAATCCCATCTCGATTGTCCTTTAATTGGAAAAACTCTTTGCATCCTTGCGGGTGCGTAAAAAAGAGGTGTGACAGTGTCCTTAGCCATTTATACATTGGAGATGGTCATAGCCTTTCATGCATTGGAGATAGTCGTAACCTTTCATACATTGGAGATGGCCATAGCCTTTCATACATTGGAGATGGTCGTAGCCTTTCGTACATTGGAGTGGAGATAGTTGTAGCCTTTCATACATTGGAGATGGCCGTAGCCTTTGATACATTGGAGATGGCCGTAGCCTTTCATACATTAGAGATGGTCGTAGCCTTTCATACATTGGAGATGGTCGTGGCCTTTCATACATTGGAGATGGTGCTAGTCTAGTCCCTTTTTCATGCTAGAGGGGAGGACATATGGAGTGGCTGGTGTGATAAACTTGTCTCGTGAGTATCTCCAGGCGTCCCCTCTGTCGCCTCGTTAAAAACCTCCCCGAGAAAACTCAATTGGGACAAAACTCGGGCAAGGTAAAAAGTGTACGACTCGGGAGGCCCCTTTCAGAAATGGAAATACTTAAGGTGGGCAACGTTCCAATTGTTTTAGAGCGTCTTTCCTTCCATTGTTTCCAACTGGAATGCCCATTTATCCGTAAACCTGTGAGTATGGTGTCTCTTATGTGGAGAATTTGGGTGTGGTCTGTTGTACCCATTGCACTTTTGGTAGTAGCTCAGGCCATAGCCCTTTGGCGTGTTCGAGCTTCTTCTTTAGTATATTTAGTATCGTTTTGTTGGATGACTCTTCTTGGCCGTTGGCGGAGGGGTGGTATGGCATGGAGAGTATTCGCTTAATATGCCATTTGTCGAAGAATTCAATTGTTTTCTAGCCGACGAATTGTCGTTCGTTGTTTCAGGTGATTTCTTTGGGAATGCCGAAGCGGCAGATGATATTCTTCCATATGAAGGCGATGACTTCCTATTTGCGTATTTGGGCGTACGTACCTGCTTCCACCCACTTGCAAAAATAGTCAGTTAAAACTAATAGAAACCGTACCTTTCCTTGTCATGCTGGTAGAGGGTCGATTATGTCCATTTCCCATTTGATGAAAGGCCATGGGGAAGTGACCGAGTGGAGAGGCTCTCCTGGTTTGTGTATCATGGGGGCGTACTTCTGGCATTGTTCGTGTCGGCGGACATATTCTGCCGCGTCTTTCTTCATAGTTGGCCAATATTAGCCAGCCCGTATTACGCAGCGCACGAGGGTGCGATTACCTGTGTGGACGCCGCAGTGGCCTTCGTGCACTTCTTTGAGTACTGGTGTCGTGTGGTGAGGACTTAGGCACTTGGCCAGGGGTCCGCCAAAGGTCCTTTTGTAGAGCTCGTGGTTTATTAAGCAATACCAGGCGGCCTGTATGTGAAGCTTCTTGGCTTTTTTTGTTGTTAGGTGGGAGTGTCCTATCCTGCAAGTAGGACACAAACTGGTTGCGCCAGTCCCAAGTCAAATTTAAGGAGAGTACCTCAGTATGATCGATGGGTGAATGAAGGAGGGTGAGCACACTTTCTTTTTTAAAGTTTTTAGTGGCTACAGCTAGTTTTTCTATGCCGTCCGCCTCGGTGTTCCGCGCCCTGGGAACCTGCTCAAAGCGGCACTCGTCGAGCTCATTCATTAATCTGTGGATTTCCTACGTATTTTTACAATCTCTGCTCCTTTATTTGGTAAGTCTCAGTGACCTGGTTCACCACAAGCTGGGAGTCGCAATAGAGGACGAGTCGTCGAGCTCCGTACTTGATGGCTAGTTTTTTACATGTGATAATAGCCTCATACTCGGGCTTGTTGTTAGTTATCTTGGGGCATCGTATGGTCTGGGGAATTATCTCGCCTGTGGGGACCTCGAGATTGAGTCTCAGTCCAGATCCTAAGGCATTAGCGGCATCGTCAGTGTGAAGAGCCCATAGTTCGGTGTTGGAAGGGACACGATGTGCCTCTCATTCCGCCTCCGAAAGTATCTCTACGGTGAAGTCGGCCATGAAGTCGGCGAGTACCTGCAACTTGATGTCGGTTCTCGGGAGATACGATATATCATGCTCGCTGAGCTCTATGGCCCACCTGGAGAGCCTGCCTAATAACTCGAGCTTATGTAGGATGCTTTTCAAGGGGAAGGTTGTCACTACTTTTATGGGGTGGCATTGAAAATAGGGTATGAGCTTCCGTGAAGCTACGACCAGAGCCAGGGCTAATTTTTTAGGGTGTGGATACCGTGTTTCGGCGTCCACTAGGGTCTTGCTAATATAGTAAATAGGGGATTGCGTACGTTTAGTATCGCGAACCAATATTGCACTGACGGCAACCTCAGATACAGCCAGGTATACCAGTAAGGGCTCGCCCGGATTTGCTTTGGCCAGTAGCGGAGGCGAGGACAGGTACGCCTTCCATTTTCTCAAGGCTTGGACACATTCTTCACTTTATTGTAATCCATTGTCTTTTCTAAGCACATTGAAAAATTTGTGGCATATGTCGGTGGATCGTGAGATGAATCTTAAAAGGACGGCTATTCGCCCCGTCAGTTTTTGCACTTGTTCCTTGTTGTTCAGCACCTCGGGTATCGTATCTATCACCTTGATTTGGTCTGGGTTAACTTCGATACCTCATTATGATACAAGGAATCCTAATAACTTCCCTGAGGCTATGCCGAAGGCGCATTTCTCGGGGTTCAGCTTCATCCCGTATCTTCTCAATATTCCGAAGGCTTCTTTCAGGTGGTTGATATGTTCCTCTTTTCTGCTGTTGGGTCGACTTTAGTCCCCGACATGGCTAGTTTCTATACCTCCGCACTTGCCCTTATTAGTTGTTCGGTGTGGGCGCAGTCTTGAGTTATTTTGTAGCACTCCTGCGTGGTGCGTGGCTCTCCTCTAATGCAGAATACTCCCCATGGGGTAGGTAATTTGATCACTTGGTAAAGGCTTGAAGGAACCGCTCGCATGGAGTGTATCCATGGGCGTCCTATGATGACGTTGTACATCGTTTCTTGGTTTATCACATGGAAAGTCATTTCAAGCGTGGCTCCTCCCGCTAGGACTGGCATGGTTATTTCTCCGGATGTCTGTTCCACTACATTGTTAAAACCGGTTAGTGTTATGCAGCGTGGTATTACCTATCCTCGAGTCCCATCTGTGTGAGGACTCTCGGGTGGATGATACAAGCGCCGCTTCCTTCATTGATCATGACTCTCTTGACATCCGTATCAATAAATACGTAAAGTAATAACTAAAGCATCATAGTGAGGGAAAGACAAACTGTCGGCATTAGACTTATCGAAAGCGATACTACCTTCAAAGTCGTCATACCGTTTTTGGGAGATGGTCCGCTTTAGTCTATGTGTGTTGTTAAATTTGACGTGGTTGATTGTTGAGTCGTCGCTGCCACCGACGATCATATTTATCATTTATGTTGGGAAAGGTGGCTTTGGCGGCCCACGGGGTTATTCCCGTCCGCGTGCAAAGTTGATTTTCCCTCTGTTGCTGAGTAACTCCTTCAGGTATCCCTGGTTCAGCATCTTGACTACTTCTTGCCATAGGCCTATGCAGTCTTCGGTGTGAGCACGTGATTTTTGCCTTACTCGAGAAGTACTCCCAGAAAATTCAAAAGTAAAAAAATAGTTTCGTGTTGGGCATGATTTGTGCGATTTTGTGTTATTTTTATCTTTTGTGTGCACGTTTATTTATTTAAATTAAAAATACAAAAAATATACGCTAGGCTTTGCATTTTCAGTGTTTGATATCGAAGTCATGTGATTCACATTTTTTGAGTGATATGTAATTGTGTGCGTTAATTGTAGTAAAAAATAGCGGTGTTATAGGTTAGTATATGCATATGTGTGTATATATATATATATATGTATATATATACATATATATATACATATATATATATATATACACATACACATATAATATCCGATCTGGGCCAATTTCAATCTAAAAGCCAGGCCCAAACGGATTGCTTCTGATCCAGCCCAAATATCCGTCCAGCTTCAGCCTATGTAACGCTTGATCCGGACCGTTGGATTTTATTATCCAACGGCCCAGATTAATCCGTTAATTCTAATATACATTCAGCCTTTGACTTGACCAAACGGCGCCGTTTGGTTTAAGTGAGAGGATCCTGATCGTTGATCAGGTTTGATCCAACGATCAGGATTTAACTACTCAAAACATATATAAACTCCTCTCCATACCCCGCCCCCCCAAGCCAGACCCCTCTTCGTCTCTCCCAGAGACGATCAGAAACCGCCGTGCCTCCGCCGCCCTCCGCCTACCGGAAATCGCCTCGCGGCGGTTCCGGTAGGCCAATGGCCACCCAATCAACACCATAGCTCCCCCTAAACCTCCTCTACACGAATCCGTGGTCCGTTAACCTCGAATCATCCCCAAACGTCTCGAATCTTCAATCGAAGATTCGAGTTAAAACCCAAACCACGCCAAACCACCCCAAATTCACACCAGCGACTCCTCACACCTCCCTCGTACCCCTACTAACCCCGGTTTAGCTCGAATCTTGCCAGGATTGTAAAAGCCCCAAATCTCGGCCATGAACCCTAGACTTCGCGTTTCTTCCTAATTGAGGTCTAATAGACCTTAGTTGGGATGTTTTCATTGCTGAAAACATCTCAATTAAGGTCCATTGGCCTCAAAAACGAAAAATCCAAGTCCGAATTGAATCCAAGAGTTCGAATTGAACCCAAGACAGGTCCGGGTCCGTTCAAATGCAGAGTTGGTCTTCTCTTATGGTATTTCTTCCTTTATTTCTTCATATTCCATTTGTTAATCAATTGAATTTGGTCCTCGTGCTTTAGTTTTTCAGTTTTTGTTCTTCATCCCCAAAGACTTTTATTTGGTCAAGTTGCATTCTGTTAATTGTTCGAATGTGTTTGTCATAGGATAGTTATTCGTTTCGCTTGGCGTCGTCGAATTTTTGGTTTTCATTTTTTGCCGAGACTTTCAGAATCATTGTTTGGTAATTGATTTGTTACCATTGTTATATGTTGTAGTTGATTAAATGTCGTCGATTAGCTGCATAGGTCGATTTGTTTGATATCCCAGACAGTGAATAACACTTGTGAATTGAATTGGAGTGTTTGATTGAAACTGAACTTAGGATGGGAATTAGCTGACTAGGAAATTAGGTGTTAGCATCTTTGAAATATCCCTGGTGCCCTGCACATGAAGCTGGACAGTGGAGTCTGCTGTCACTGCAGGGCACTTAGCCTTGTCTGGGCAGAAACCATAGTTAATTAATAAAGTCCATACATGGACAAGGGATAGTGGAAGTTCAGGGACAGTGGGCTGGAAACAGAGAGGGGATGGGCTGGGCAAAGAGAGGGATGGGCAGATGTATTCCCTGATGCTTTTTGGCCCTGATAAGTGTTGGTTTCAGCTATAAAAGGGGAGAGATGGAGAATACATGGGGGGATTTTTCAGAGACACACACTATAGAGACATTATAGAGAGAGACTTGAGAGCATCCTGGAAGTAAAAACAGTAGCACATTATACATTGAGAGATACATACTGATTTTGAGAGCATCTGGTAGGGCAAAACAGTACCTTGAGAGCAAAAACATAGAGTGTGATAAGTAGAACACCTGGAGGGCAAAATCATAGTCATAACTAGGGAGAAAAACAGATACAAAGGTACAAAAGAAGCTATTGTTTCATTGGTCTGGACTGTTTCGTGGTTTTGATCCAGTGTCTGAGATTTGGTCGCTGGTTGGGTGTTGTTCTTGTTGTTATTGGTAGTGCTGGGCTTTTGTTCTTAGCTGTGTTGTATGTGTGTTGCTGCCTGGGTCGATTTGGTGCTGTTGGTCCATCGTTTGGGTTGCTGTTTGGTCCATTTGGTTGCTGCCTGGTTTAGTTGTTGCTGTTATTTCATTGTTGTGTTGCTGCTGGTTGTTGTGTGTGTCTATAGTGGTGCTGCTTGGCTAGTTTTGGGGCTGTCAATCCAGTTTGTCACTGTTTGTTGGTCTAAGTGACTGCTGGTCCATTGTTTGCCACTGGTAGTGTTTGCTATTGGTTTGGTTGAGTGCTGCCACTGGTCGTTGCTGTTGTTACATTGTTTTGTTGCTGCTTGGTTGTCTATTGTTGCCTGGGTTCGAGCTCTAGTCACTAGTTCAGTGATTGATAAAGTTCGATCACTGTTGGTTGTTGGTTGTAACTGGTCTATTGGGTGTTGTTGTTGCTGCTACTGTTCCTGTTCCTGTTGCGGCATTACCATCGCTCACTCTTCTTTGTTCTTTCATATTCCAGGTACACATCTCTGTTATTGTAATTCCCTGGTTCAAAAAGAATGAAGCCTGAAGTTTACGTTTGAAGTCTGTTGAATCATGTAGTCGTTCAAAGTCTATGCTTGATTACATTCTGTTTCTGTCTAATTAAATTTGTATTGCTAGTTTTGTTATGGGAAATGTAGCTAGACCAAAGATACATTGTCGTTAGATAAGCATGTAAACCTGAATTAGTCTTCGTATCTCTATTCAATCTTCCCTACTCGTGTGTGTAATCTCCAAACCTGTTAAATGATAGACCTTATGTTACAAGCAAGATTAGATAGGGAGTTGTTACTCAACGGAATGACATAATTAGATTAAAAAGAGTCGGGGGTGCATTTCATGTGACCCGACCCCAATTTCGGGCAAGAGTAAACAAAGCATGTTAAGAACCACAGGCGCATTTCATGTGATGGGGTTCGTAGCAAGTTTTAAGTAATTTGGAATCAACTCTTAAGTAAGATACGGTGAGATGTAGTTCGCTTTAGATTTGAATCAAAGGTACGCCTCGCCCAATAGTTATACTAATCACCTAGCCGTCATAAATGTACATATAAATACTTAGGTTTCGAGATGCGTCGTTTCTTAACGAATATCACGCCTTTCTCGACAAATGTAAATAAGTAGTCAATCCAGGCGCATATTTTAGTTTTACCTTTTTTATACGGGTGTGCATTTCATGTGACCCAAATCCAAACCCCGAAATGTTGAATAAGAATATGTTGAGGATCCGGGTGCATTTCATGTGACGCGATTCGAAAGCATATTTTAAGCAACTTTCTCTTTCGTAAATCATAACCAATAATAAAAGCGGTAAAGGGGATATTAACTTGCACTAAGTACATAATTGTAAAAAGCAGATAGATAAGCCAAACACGACAGTTGAGCGACCGTGCTGGAACCACGGAATTCGGGAATGCCTAATACCTTCTCCCGGGTTAATAGAATTCCTTATCCGGATTTCTGGTTCGCGGTCTGTTAAATAGAGTCATTCTTTTCCTCGATTCGGGATTTAACCGGTGACTTGGGACACCATAAATCTCCCAAGTGGCGACTCTGAAGTAATTAAAATAAATCCCATCTCGATTGTCCTTTAATTGGAAAAACTCTTTGCGTCCTTGCGGGTGCGTAAAAAGAGGTGTGACAGCTCTGGCGACTCTGCTGGGGATTTTCGTTAGAACTCGAGCTCGGAATAACTGTTGTGTTTGGCATATTTTATTATCTGATTTTTTTACATGTTGGCATCAATGTGCAAAATGTTGTTTTTACTGCTTTGATATTGTGTGAACTGTACATATAAATTGTGCCGGAACCAATCTCCTCTCTGAGTCTTCTAAATCATGAAGAAGGGTGCACTTCGTGTGACTTCTTTTCTGTATAGTGTCTAATTCCCATTTTAGGACGAGGTTTGGATAAGTTGCAAAACCGGTGAAGCTTCTGTATTCCCGGGTTGCTGCCTCCTCCTCGGCTCGAGCTGTCCGCTCGGGTAAGCCAAGTCTAGAACGGATAAACCCAGGTTTTTAAACCTAGAATAACAAAGCTTCATGCCGGATCCCTAGTAGGAAACGTTTATTTGCATCATGTCGCATTTGGCTTAGGGGACTCAACACAGGGGTTGGGTCCGTCTAGAACAGGTGACCTGAAATGAACAGACTATCCTGCTGCATCCTGTTTGTCTTGCGCATTTATCTGTTATAGACTTGCATGCTGACCGGCTTTAGAGATTAAAAAAAAAAAAAAATCTGTTTTACTCTTAAGATAGAAATAGCTTATTTATTTTCCTTTAGTAAAGTGAATAAATAAATAATGCCGTTTGTTTCGTCAAAACCGAACTACGGGGGTTTGATTCTCATCGGATGTGAGATACGTAGGCAACCTCCGTCGGGTCCAACTTCACCTTTTGAAAAATTAATTTGTGTACTAAATAAGTCGGTGACGCTGTTTTCAAAAATAGCCGAATGTTCCCGGAAGGGACGGCCGGAAGGCTAATTTCGTATAAACGGCCACCTTTGGGTCAATTTTGATTTCGATCAATTTACCCCACAGCCTTAAAAGCCTTCGTCCCCGAGACGTTGAAAGGCAGTGATTGAAAACTGATTTTTTATTTTTAGCAAAACAAAGTTGTTTTCTTATTTAAATCACCTTAATAAATGTGCAGGATGAGCACGAATCAGAATAAATCATTTTCAATCTTTAGTGAGGTCCCTCGGCAGCTCCGTATATGGTGGAACGATTTGGAAGACAGTAGCAAAAAGGTAGTGGGGAGAATTTTGGGAGGTTTGGTTGATCTGTTGAATATCGAGCCAAGGGAAGACATCATCAATGCACTGGTATCTTTCTGGGATCCGACCCGCAATGTGTTCCGTTTTGTTGACTTTGAACTGACGCCCACATTAGAGGAAATTGCGGGCTATGCAGGACTAAATGGGAAATTAAGAGGGCAATACCTACTCTCGCCAAGACCGGTATCTCCACATGGGTTTCTGGATCTGCTGAGCATTAGTCGGAAGGTGAAAAATGATGATCTGCTGAAAGGGTGTTGCGACCTCCAATTCTTATATCAACGGTACGGCACTCCTCGGGGTTTTGAAGAGTCAAACCTTGGACTGACTCACGCGGGGAATAGAACCAAGTGGGAGGCCAGACGAATCCTAGCATTCCTAACGACATTCTTGGGGGTTGTGATTTGTCCGCGTGAAGATAAGAAAATAGAGATAAGTCTGGTAGGAATAGCCGATGTTGCGATCAAAAAGGCTACCAGCACTGTGGTCCCTTTGGTTTTGTCCGAAATCTATCGAGCCTTGACTGTATGCCGAGAAGGGGCAATTTCTTCCAAGGTTGCAATCTGTTACTCCAATTATGGATGCAAGAACACCTCCATCACCGAACACGATACATGAACCATGGGTTGACGGGAAAAAACTGTATCAGGGGTTTCGAAGAACGGATGATGGGTGCTGTATTCACTGAAGGCGTCGAGGCATGGCTTGCACGACTAAGCTCGATAGAAGCCGATCGGATTGAATGGGCATTCGGGTGGTTACCGATGCTTGAAGTAATATATATGGCGGTAGGAGGTGTTACATCCTTACGATGGGGATCCGCGGTGTCCGACCATATGTCCCTCACCGTGTATTACGTCAACTAGGAAGGTTTCAGGTTATTCCTACCGATCAAGACCTGAGGAAGTACGCCATTGAGTTGAGCCCAGGAGTTGTATTCCCCGAAGAGAAGGTTAGAAGGCTGTGGCACGAATGTCGGTTCCTTGAGCCTAAAACCATGGTCCGGGAACTATCTAAGGGAGAGGTGGACCCAAAGTACAACGTGTGGTTCGGGAAAAGATTTCAGATTCGTCGGAAATGTTCTAAAAGAGCCCATGTCCAACAATTCACGGAAGATTCACGGGAACGATGGGATTGGTTAGCAAAGGAGGAGGGGTACAGGACGAAGATTGGCAGGATAGAACAGCAGGTCCGGGACCTTCAGTTCGAGAAGAACATGCAAGCCGCCACCGACGAAGGAGACAAAAAGAAGTTGGCACAAGAAAATGACTTCTTGAGAGCTCAAATCCATCAAATGAAAAGAGATGCTGACAAACAGTCGAGGAGCCGGGCCGACGAGAAATTGATAAGGGGTTTGAGAAGCCAAGTCACCGACATCCAAAGAGAATTGGACGAGTCAAAAGCCCAAATAACGAGGATCCGTGCTAGCTGGAAAAAGGAGGCACGTCAACATGCACTTCACCTAAAGCGGGTAGAAGAAGATTACACCGATATCATCACTAACCTGAGGGAAGCAAATGTTGTCCTTAGGGAGCGGGTTTTCAAGCAAGCCCAAGATGCCAGAACGGACCTCGACCGTTGCCACAATTTGATGGCCCGATTGCAAGGACAAGTGGATAGGCTCCTAGATCAAGTCACCAACAATGCTCGAAGATTGGGGGCGAAAAACCAGCAAATAGAGCGGCTACTCGGAGAAAGGGACATGATCAAGGATAGAATTGGAGAAATCGGGCACTATGTCACCATGAAGTGCCTAGCTTGTGAACGAATGCCCCGCGCCGACCTTTTCGCTTCAATCATGGGTTATGTTCATCGGATCATGGAAGAGCTGAGGGAACTGCACAAAGACCTCACACCGAGGCCTGCGGCAAGGCCGAATGATGCCTCGCAGGCCCCCAGGAGTTTTAGGGCATTAGATTTTTAATTGAAAATGTATTCTGAAATGTTAAATCAAGCCAGTTGGCAGTTCTATCTTTACTTTCCCCAGTCAAGCATTTTCTTTTGTTTTGTTGATTGTTGTAAGACGTGTTTTGTAACTACACGGTTTTATTTGATATAAAAGTTACTGAATTTTGCCACAATCTTGTTGCCAGAACTACGCTCGGTCTGATTCACGCGGGGTCGTGATACGTAGGCAATCCGCATAAGATTCGACCACCACTAAAAAGAAAGAAAAAGAATCCAAAGGCTAAATAACAATAAGGCTTGCAAAGATAGTCGAAAAAGAAAAAAAAAAAAGAAAAAGAAAAAGAAAAAGAAAAAGAAAAAGGGCCGGAATGACGCATGTTAAAGAGTACACGTAGAAAGGGCTATTTGGTTAGGTGCATTGCATCCAACGTGCTATAACATATCTGTCAAACTCGGTGAACTAACAAGTTTGTTGCGTGTTCCAGAAAGTTTAGCAGTTGGTTTGACGGAATATCCTGGCCAGCCATCACTACCGTACTAGATCCAAAGGACCAGTTACAGTAAGCATGTCGAGTTCTGGCAAGAGTCTCGAGGAAGAAAAGTCCGAGCTACAAATCATGAAGGAAGAAGTAGACCGGTTAAAACAACAGATAACAGAGATGCACCTGGCCTGGGCCAGGGAACAGTCTTCGCCAAACCGCCCTACTCTCGCCTCAGCTCCGGAACATCCGCCCGTCGATCCTTCAACAAGCGCCCCGAGCTATCCATACTTCCAGGGGGAAAATCCATATGCCACCCACATTCCACCAGTCAAACCAAATCCTCTCCTCCAGTCGCCCCTGTTTTTGTAGCACCTCCACCTGCTCCTCTGCAAAGGCCGGCCAGCGAGCCATATGTTCAGATCCATGACAACTCTTACTATCCTCCAGAGCCTACTTTCAGGGCTCCTGAACCACAATCACATACACCTCACTGGGATAATCCGGCAGAACCGGAAAAACACTTCCAAAGCTCGGAACACGAGGAAGTTGTCAGAAAAGTTAAAAGCCTGGAGCAGTCCTTCAGGAACATGCACGGTTTAGGCAACCAGGTCAGCGTCGCCTATAAGGATCTGTGTCCATTTCTGGACGTCCAGTTGCCAGCAGGATTTAAAATGCCTAAATTCGACCTATACGAGGGGCATGGTGACCCGGTGGCCCACTTGCGGGGGTTTTGCAGTAAAATGAGAGGGGCCGGAGGACGGGACGAGCTTCTGATAGCCTACTTCGGCCAGAGTCTGGGAGGATCGGCATTGGAGTGGTACACTAGACAGGATCCCAGTAGATGGTTTACGTGGGATGATTTGGCTCAAGCTTTTATCGGCCAGTTCCGATACAATCTTGAGATAATCCCCGACCGCCTATCATTGCTGAAAATAGAGAAGAAGCACTGCTGAAAGCTTCGGGGAATTTGGTTTCCGATGGAGGGAACCAGGCGGCCAGGGTAGATCCGCAGATGAGAGAAAGCGAGATGGTGGACTGCTTCTTACAGACATTAGAGCCCGCCTACTTCGGACATCTGGTAACGTCCGGTAGGTAAATCATTCAACGAGGTGATAAAAATGGGGGGTATGATCGAGGAGGGTTTGAAGGCCGACAAGATCATGAGTTACTCAGCACTGAAAGCCACCACTCAGGCTATCCAAAGCGGTACTGGAGGAGTGCTGGGGAAGAAGAGGAGAGAGGAAGTGGCGGCGGTGAGTTCGGGGCATGGTTCAAAAATAGAGGCCCGCGCCCCGATATAGCCCACCCGGCCTCGCCGCCAAAGTACCCCCACGACCCGTATAGCTACCCGCGACATTACTATCCCGCACACTGATCCTCATTTCTTGTCCACCGTGCACGGTCGTATGCGCACTTCCCGCTCGTGCGCCGTGGCGTGCACGAACCCCGAACGATCATCCGCCCCGAGAGCTTACGGAAACCCCTCGGGCGCGAGTTTCCGTCCGAACCGAGGCATTCGGGGGTGACGGGCGCGCGAGCCGAAGGCTTTCACTCCACCTAGGAGAGTCGTATACCGATCGTTCCACGGTTGAAGCAAGTAGGTTTGCTAAATCCGGTTGAAGCTAAGTTGCCAAACCCCTCCGAAGAACTTGGACCGTTCGGTAAATTGTGCCTGCTTGCTCGGGATGTCGGGACATGATACGAGAAAAGTGTTGGAGGGCTGAAGACGGCCGTCCGAGAGCTCGTTGACACCGCCGGGATCGAGGTCCGGACTCCGACGAGGCCGACATCGACAAAACCCGCTCCCGGCTCATCGTGAGACCAATATGATCGAGTTGGTACGGGCGGAGGAAGGAAAGGAGAAAGCCTCTCGGACTGTAATGATGATTAAGTCTAGCGGGGCAGGAACGAGAAAAGGGCCAAGCTGTGATGAGTCGCCCGGTTGCAAGAAAGACATACCAGGAGAGTCGGAAGCAGGAAAGGAAAGTGTGAACGAAGTACCGGTGAAGCCGGCCAAGATAGTTGTACCAGGGGCAGCAATCAAGCCCATCTTGACAGTAGCAGGCGTTCGAATGGATCCTTTCATCATCCAGCCGGCAACACAGTTGCCAGTAACTGATAGCCGGGCTGTCCCGTGGAATTATGCTCGGATTACAACGACCTACAGAGGAAAGGAGGTGAAAGAGGAAGTTTGTGAAGCCCAAGGGTTGACCCGCTCGGGGAGATGTTTTGCCACTGCGGAATTGAGGAAGACCACTCCGGCAGTATTGAAAAAGCCGGTCACTGATGAAGAAGAGGCAGAAGAATTCTTGAAAAAGATGAAGCTGCATGACTACTCTGTCTTAGAGCGGTTAAAGAAGACTCCGGCGCAAATATCATTGCTATCCTTGCTGATACATTCTGAAGAACATCGGCAAGCATTGATGAAAGTCTTGAATGAGGCACATGTACCGGATAAAATCTCAGTGAGCCATTTGGAGAAGATCGCCAATCGGATCTTCGAAGCAAATCGGATCACCTTCACCGATGACGAGTTGCCTGAGGAAGGCACTGAGCATAACGGGGCTTTATATCTTACGGTGAAGTGTGAAGAGGCGGTGGTTACCAAAGTCTTGGTCGATAATGGGTCCGGTGCTAACATTTGTCCTCTCTCTACACTGGGCAAATTAAAAGTAGACATCGGCAGGGTACGCGAGAACGGGGTATGTGTTCGAGGGTTCGACGGAGGAGGTAAAGCGTCGGTTGGTGACATAGTGCTAATGCTTGACAATTGGGCCGGTGGAGTTCGCCATGGAATTCCGAGTGTTGGATATGGTGGTGTCATATAACCTCTAATAGGGCGACCGTGGATTCATGCGGCCAAAGCGGTTCGTCCAGCTTACACCGGCTCGTCAAGTTTGAATGGGACCAGGCAGGAGATCGTCGTTCATGGAGAGAACGACCCACAATCGGGCACCATCGTTCCCTTTGTTGAAAGAGAAGAAGATGTTGGGCCGTGGGTATATCAAGTACGCGATGTGGTGCCGCCCACCGAGTTTCGGAAGGGGAATGTATTCCGGGCGACAAACAATTTCTGCGGATGTCATGGTGGCGCGTGAAATGTTGCGACATGGTTTCGTCCCGGTAAAGGGTTAGGTGCATCTCTGCAAGGAATCATACAAACGGTATCGGTGGTCGAAAACTTGGGAACCTTCGGCTTGGGATTCCGGCCAACCTCGAGAGGACATCCGGCGAGCAAAGAGGAGCGAGCGAGAAAACATGGGTGCTCCCAAGGCCTGTTCCGCGCCTCTCCCGATCTTTTGTCAGGTCGGAGCAAGAGGACATCCGGCGCCAAAGATTCCGGTCCTACGATCCAGGCCGGATGAAGAGTTCTTCAGGGGAAGTTCGAGAACCTATTCACGGATGTATGTATGCTCGAGGACGGTGAAGGATCCGGTCATGCCGAGATACAATTTGTGGGACGAAAGGCAAAACTGAATAACTGGAAGGCTACTCCTCTCCCCCTGTCCGGAAGGAGTCTTGGTAGTTTGTCTTGGATTGTCTTTCTTTCGAAATTTTGTATTGGGGGTTTGTCCCCGGAGTAAAATCCCGTTTGTTTTGTTTATTTTTGATTTAAGTTTGCAGTTTGTTTTCCCTTTGTACAATTCCCATCAATGAAAGTTGGTTCCTTCGTGTCTAATTTTGTTTATCTTTTCTTCTTTTTACTTTTCTGAACAGCCTTCTTGCAACTGATCTTAATGATATGGCGTGCTTAAAGATTAATCAACCCAATCTAGAAAGTCAATCGGGTTTGGAAATAATAACACATGAAATAAGAAGTGACGAGAGTGAGTCGGAGTACGGCGATGATGAAGCGAGTGGAAGAAATCGGTGAAGAATTAAGTCAACTTCGAGGAAAAGCCCAAGCCGAACTTAAATGATCCGAGGCCGTTAATCTAGGGAATGCGATGACGTCAAAGAAACCGGATAAGCGTCCATATTGAACCCGATCTGAGAGAAGAATTGATCCAAAACACTCGTGGAGTTTAAAGATATTTTCGCATGGTCGTACGACGACATGCCGGGACTCAGCACTGATCTAGTGGTTCATAGATTACCCACTGATCCGGCATATCCTCCCGTCAAGCAAAAGCTGCGGAAATTCAAGACGGAGATGAGTGTGAAGATTAAGGAGGAGGTAACCAAGCAGTTGCAGGCGAAAGTCATTCGTGTCACTCGATACCCTGAATGGTTGGCCAACGTAGTACCGGTGCCAAAGAAAGACGGAAAGATCAGGGTATGCGTGGACTATCGCAATCTCAACAAGGCAAGCCCTAAGGATAATTTCCCACTTCCCAATATCCATATCCTGATTGATAATTGCGCCGGACGCGAGATTGGATCCTTTGTGGACTGTTATGCGGGATATCATCAGATTTTGATGGATGAAGAAGACGCAGAAAAGACGGCTTTTATCACACCATGGGGGACTTATTGCTACCGAGTGATGCCGTTCGGTTTGAAGAATGCAGGGGCAACCTATATGAGGGCGATGACTACGGTATTCCATGACATGATACACAAGGAAATTGAGGTGTACGTGGATGATGTGATCATAAAATCTAGGCGTCAAGAAGACCATGTTGCTGACCTCAGGAAGTTCTTTCAAAGACTTCGAAGGTACGACATCAAGCTTAATCCGGCCAAATGTGCATTCGGAGTTCCATCAGGAAAGTTGCTAGGATTCATCGTCAGCCGACGGGGCATTGAGTTGGACCCGTCCAAAATCAAGTCCATTCAGGAGTTAGCCCCGCCGAAGAATAAAACAGAGGTAATGAGTCTGTTGGGAAGGTTGAATTACATCAGTAGGTTTATTGCCCAACTTACGGCAACTTGTGAACCCATATTCCGCCTATTGAAGAAAGACGCTGCGATAGAATGGACGGCAGAATGTCAGGAAGCGTTTGACCGAATCAAAGGGTATCTGTCAAATCCACCGGTACTAGTTCCGCCTGAGCCCGGTAGACCCCTGATTCTTTATCTGACGGTTTTGGAGAATTCATTCGGCTGCGTACTTGGGCAGCATGATCTTACTGGCAGGAAGGAACGGGCCATTTACTACCTCAGTAAGAAATTCACAGTCCACGAGGTCAAGTACACTCATCTAGAAAAGACATGTTGCGCCATGACTTGGGTAGCCCAAAAGCTGAAACACTAATTGTCTTCTTACACCACGTACCTCATTTCGCGGTTGGATCCGTTGAAGTATATTTTCCAGAAACCCATGCCTACGGGGAGGTTAGCAAAGTGGCAAATATTACTTACGGAATTCGACATCATATACGTGACAAGGACGGCTATGAAAGCTCAAGCCCTGGCCGATCACTTAGCTGAAAATCCCGTTGATGACGAATACGAACCTTTGAGGACGTATTTTCCAGATGAGGAAGTATTGCAGATTGAGGGGTTGGAACTAACCAAGGATCCGGGATGGAAGCTCTTCTTCGATGGAGCGGCAAACGCAAAAGGAGTCGGAGTAGGGGCTGTGCTCATATCTGAAACAGGACATCATTATCCTGTTACTGCTCAACTGCGTTTTCATTGTACCAATAATATGGCTGAGTACGAGGCATGTATCTTGGGGTTGCGATTAGCGGTGGACATGGATGTACAGGACGTCTTGGTCTTGGGGGACTCGGACCTTCTGGTACATCAGATTCGGGGAGAATGGGAAACCAGAGATTTAAAGCTTATCCCGTATCGTCAGTGCTTGCATGATCTGACCAAGCGCTTTCGATCAGTAGAATTCAGGCACATCCCAAGGATGCATAATGAGGTTGCCGACGCGTTGGCTACTTTAGCATCAATGCTACATCACCCGGACAAGGTTCGTGTCGATCCGTTACATATCCATGTCCGGAATCAACATGCTTATTGTAATGTAATAGAGGAAGAGGTGGATGGTGAACCGTGGTTTCATGATGTCAAGGAATACCTCAGGTTAGGAGTATACCCAGAGCAAGCAACTGGAGATCAAAAGCGAGCTATTCGGCGGTTGGCGAACGGATTTTTCCTTAGTGGAGGGGTGCTGTACAAAAGAGCCCCAGACTTGGGATTATTGAGATGCATAGATGCAAGTCAAGCCACAACAGTTATGACGGATATACACTCGGGAGTTTGCGGACCACACATGAGCGGATACGTATTGGCAAAGAAGATTCTTCGAGCAGGATATTATTGGCTCACTATGGAGCGGGATTGTATAAGTTTCGTGCGAAGATGCCATCGGTGTCAGATACACGGAGATTTGATTCATTCTCCGCCGACTGAATTGCATACAATGTCAGCACCATGGCCGTTTGTCGCATGGGGTATGGATGTTATTGGACCTATTGAGCCTGCAGCTTCCAACGGTCACAGGTTCATCCTGGTAACGATTGATTATTTTACCAAGTGGGTGGAGGCCAAAACATTCAAATCAGTGACCAAGAAGGCGGTAGTGGACTTCGTACACTCCCACATCATTTGTAGGTTCGGAATCCCAAAGATGATCATTACAGATAACGGTGCAAATCTTAACAGTGGATTGATGAAAGAGGTATGTCAACAGTTCAAGATTACACACCGAAATTCCACACCGTATCGCCCAAAAGCAAACGGTGCGGTCGAGGCAGCAAACAAGAACATAAAGAAGATATTGAGGAAAATGGTAGAAGGATCTAAGCAATGGCATGAAAAGCTACCATTCGCGCTGATGGGGTATCGCACTACCGTCCGGACTTCGGTAGGTGCAACTCCTTACTTGTTGGTATACGGGATTGAAGCAGTAATACCCGCAGAAGTTGAGATTCCATCCCTCCGAATTGTCGCTGAAGCTGAGATTGATGACGACGAGTGGGTCAAAACCCGATTAGAGCAGCTGAGCTTGATCGATGAAAAGAGATTGACGGCAGTATGTCACGGCCAATTGTATCAAAGGAGAATGGCGAGAGCATACAACAAGAAGGTACGTCCCGGGGAGATTTGAAGTGGGACGGCATGCTGCTGAAGAGAGTTCTACCCCGTCAGGGCGGGGCGAAAGGCAAGTTCGCCCCAAATTGGCGAGGAAACTTTTGTGGTGACTAGAGTATTATCCGACGGCGCTCTATGTCTGGCTGATGTCGAGGGAAGATGCACGGATATGGCTATCAATTCGATGCGGTTAAGAGATATTATGTGTAATTCTTTAATGCATTTGTCAACGACTTGGTTTCGTTTGTGTGTATTTGGCATTTTTCGGAGAATGAAATGACGAGAGGCAATTTTACTACTACCCAAACACTTTAACCTTTGTTTCCCGATTTGAGCCTTAATTATTCTTTCATATACCCTCTTTCGGAATCATCGAGGAAGATGTGTAACAGAATAGAAAAGAAACAAAAAGTAATACAAGAAAAAGTGAACTACGTTCGACATGATTCCTCAAGAAGGATACGTAGGCGCCACACGGCTCGGTCGTAATAAAATAAAAATCAAAAAATCCCCCGAGCAACAAAAGCTGGGGCAGGAGTCATTGTTTCGTTGGAAATATAGTGTGGATTAGAAAGTTGTAATAAGCTAACAGTTGAGGCTAAACCCGCTTACTTCGACCTCGCGCGCAAAAACCACATTAATGACCGAGAAAGACCTCTCGATCAGTATTTGAGAAGTGCCAAGTCATGTGAACAAAAGCCAAGAGTGACATCCCGACCCTCGATTGAATCCGGGATGCACAAGCCGAAAGGGGATAACGCTCTAGAAGGAATCTCAGGGGTGATACCCCGCCGCAGGGAAAGAAAACGTAAATGAGAGAGTCTTAGCGGTGAAAACCCTCGAGGGCACCTTAAGGCGAAGGAAGTTGAGAGAAATAAAATGAGAGAGTCTTACGGTGAAAACCTTTACGGGCACCTTAAGGCGACGGGAGATAGAGAGAAATGAGAGAATCTCATTAGTGAAAACCCCTTGAAGGGCACTGTGAGGTGACAGGACGAGATGGTTACAAGATGTCTGCATGAGACAAGGTTGGGACATCGGTTTACCTCTAGCAGGACGCGGTATCAGAAAGTGATTGACATGAATAGACTGGGTAGTTTAATCTCAAAGGCGCGGCATAACATTGGATCAGGCACACATTCAGATAAGTTTCCTATTTTTGAGTTCAGAAAAGTTTTTCCTTTCTTTTGTCATTTGCGGTCAGTATCCTTTTCTTTTCTTTCATTTTCGAAAATTGATTTTTCAAAGCTTACTACCAAGTCTCCCAAAGCAGTATATTGAAAGTGAATAGGCATGGAACAAGGCAATGAGACAGAAGTCGTTACGATAGTGAGATTGGGATGACGGGCTGAGTGGAAGGTTCGCAAGAATCATGGAGTATGATGGACACGTGTGGCATGTCCGAAGGATGATTTCACGCAACAGATCACCGGCTAAAAAGAGTCCGACCAAACCAAAGAGTGGAATAAAAGGAAAGATGAGAGTTCGTCCGTGGAAAAAGCATCGTCCCAAGCAAGCATCGACGTCGTCCGCAAAGTTCGAGAGAGGCCAAGCAGATGAAAGAGAATGGCCCCAACAAGAGTGGCACGACCACTCGCGGCTTTTTGAAACTAACAATTTTTCTTTGATTTAAAGCAGGAAAAGAGGGTCCGACGGCAGAAAAGCATACCGACCAGAAGTTTATCACACTGGGGCAGAAAAATTTTCTCTTGTTGCGAAAATTTTCTGGAAAGCAAGACTCAGAGGATAAGTGTAGAAAGCAACACGAGATGGGGTGATCTTTGAGCCGGGTATCATCTCCAGCAGTTATTGGAAAAAGAAAAATGGCTTCGAGATTCCCCCAGCAGTATTACATCCTATAATTTGATCAAGGAAACAAAAGCGTGAGTCCCAAAAGAGGTAGGGGAAGAAGGAAGAGAATGAGGGGTGAAGGAAACAAAGAATACCTCCTCAGCAGCATCACCCCCAGCAGGCGAGTAAACAGTTCCGAAAATATCCCCAGCTGCCAGAAGAAGAGTAACACGACCTAGGGGAAAGCAATTCCAAGACAGGATAACTCAGAAGTGAAGGTGGTCCGAGAGGTAACGCAAGAACAAGGATAGGGTACAATAGGCAAAGGAAGGTAATCAAGATAGGATGAAAATCAGTGAAGTAGTAGTTGAAGTCAGGAAGCCCGCCTGAAGAATGGAGTGGCGATTTAGTTTTGAAGTTGAAGTTGAAGTCAGGGAGCCCGTTTGAAGAATGGAGTGGCGATTTAATTTTGAAGTTATAGTTGAAGTCAGGGAGCCCGCCTGGAGAATGGAGTGGCGATTTAATTTTGAAGTAGTAGTTGAAGTCGGGGAGCCCGCCTGGAGAATGGAGTGGCGATTTAATTTTGAAGTAGTAATTGAAGTCGGGGAGCCCGCCTGGAGAATGGAGTGGCGATTTTATTTTGAAGTAGTAGTTGAAGACAGGGGAGCCCGCTGGAGAATGGAGTGGCGATTTAATTTTGAAGTAGTAGTTGAAGTCGGGAAGCCCCCTGGAGAATGGAGTGGCGATTTAATTTTGAAGTAGTAGTTGAAGTCGGGGAGCCGCCTGGAGAATGGAGTGGCGATTTAATTTTGAAGTAGTGAGTTGAAGTCAGGGAGACGCACTTTGGAGAATGGAGTGGCGATC